>JAIPRK010001619.1:0-52106 GCA_025469195.1 Chaitophorus viminalis
AAAATTGTTTTGACTTTAAATTGAACATCAATAAATTTAATTGACCTTAATAAATATATATATATATATATATATATATATATATATATATATATTATAGTAGGTAAATATATTAAGTATTGAAAATTAAAATATAAAAGATTGTATGAATAATAAACAATTGATTTTTATTATAGCTATTGACGTTTAAATAATATCTGCACGATATTATACATAGGTATATTTCTATTATATTAATATAAATTTTAGAAATAAAAATACGAAGTATACCAATAATATTTACTATAAAATGTAGAATAATATACTCAATAATTATTACATTTAAATTTTATAATAATTATTATGATAAAATACATACAAGTAATATAACAGTATTTGGGTGTTAAAGAAAAAAAAAACATATTAATATACAATAACCATGATATTTGAAGGAATATTTGTAAAAGAAAATGTTTGTAAATGTCTATAAATCCAATATTATCAGTCTAACTCAGTGCTTTACTGCTATACAAAAATAAATTGTTCTTGTTAGATTTAGTCTTACTTTAATTCATATCGATTCAGTTAGGTCTGTTAATTGTTTAAAAAATAAAGAGGCTATTTTATTTAACATGTTTATTTACAATTATTGGTTTCTTTCGGTTGGTTGTCAAATCATAGCTTTCAGTCTGGTCAAGTTTTGGTCTAAGTTCTACGCCTCATAACTAACTGATCCGGTCCAGTTCACAAAAACACAGACTGTACAGATCACTACTAGGTGCTACAGCTATATAATACAGCACTGAGTATCCTTTAAACATTTAAAATGTACCTACACGTTTTAATCTTATAAATTTAAATAATTACTGAAAAATGTATTCATATATACAACATAAATAGCAAATATAATTGATAGAATAATGACGACGAGAATACTTTTAATTTCAAACAGACCCATACATATTGTATTCTCACCAGTTAATTAATACTACTACACACTACACAGACTTCATAGTTCGTAAGAGACTTCTGAATCTTTGTTTTGTTTTTGTCGCAGCTCCTTATAAAGAATACATAATACTAGGCTCGGTGGTTTATCTGATAATACAGAGGTCTGACGGTCTGAAGTTTCAAATAATTCGTAGATATTATATGTCTTGTAACGATGGCAAACACGAACGAACGTCATCGTACCTGCAATAGTAATGTGCAAGACTATTAATAATAATATCTACGATTTTTTATAGGAAAAAACCATTAAGTCACCTACGGAATTAACACTGTTGAGAGTTGTATTTCATATATCCACGCCGCTATACAATATTATATAGGTACCTACTATTACTACTACTGATTGAAATAGATAATCATTGAAATTATCAACCGGTCTAGAATGGTTACGGTAATCTGGCACAAGACCGGACCGATACCGGAACCGATCTTATACTTGTCCCGACTAAGTTAAAATTAAACAGAATATTATTGTATTCCATCCAAACCCAATGAACTGTAATACTGAATATTGCTGTTGGGACTAGATAGAATTTTTTTTACTTCCATTGAATTGGACTGAATCGAATTGTTGCCAAAGTTATAAAGACTGTACTAAATGTTAAGAATTATCATCTGTATCATTGTACACTTTATCTCTAAATAATATATAATTGGACTATTTTGACCATTTAATCGTTTAAATAAATAAATAAGTGAATAAATACAACAGACCGAGGTTTGGATCGAAGTACCGGACTGATATAATCCAGACTATGTAATTTGTTTTTGTTATATAATATTGATAAATTATATTTTGTTTTTTGCACTTGGCACCGACCTGTGCAACTGTTGTAAAATTGTAATTACTTAATAATTATGATACGTCATAGTGTCATAATAGTATCACATATCAAGTATGTCAAACGACTCTGACCAGACGTCAGTGTTCGTTCCGAGGTCGCGTTACAAACTAAAATATAAATTATGATAACAATTAGTAAACTATAATATGTTATATGCATGTACATATAAACTAAACGTATTCAGTATATTAAACGCATTTTACAATTATTCATCTTATTTTACCTACAAACATTACACATCACTACATCAGGTACCTATAGGTCCCTACCTATTCGATTAGAATCTATGCTCGAACAATGTTCCAGAAATCTAGAAGTATCTAATAAGGTACTTACTGCAATCGCTAACAATTAATGATTAATATTATAGTAACAGTATTTTGATTTCATATAATATCAACTCTTAATAATTGTCTCCGTTAGTGGTCTGGAATTTACAATCGCCCTTAGAATCAGATGTCTAGTTCAATAAGATAATTTTATTGTATATGCGGTATTACCATTGATTAAATATACATACATATTTACTATAATTAATTCTTGGCAAAAATAGCATTTTCAATATTGTTATATCTAATTTCGGTAATTATTTCTTTCTATATCATTAAAGTTCTCCGAGCATCTAGTATCTATAAACAGTATAAACCCATTAATTACCGAGAACATAGTAATCGAAACATAATTCACAATTATAAAAATATTTACGATTTAATAAAAACTCGGAAGGATGCAAATGTGTGAATTGTCATTTTATTTTGCCATTATGTCAGTTATGTGATAAAGTTTTGAAATATAGTAGCTGATTAGTAATTATGAAGATGATTAATTTTAAGTCAGAGGAACTGTATACATTATACTTCTATGATGGTTCAATAATGGCTTAGGTCGATAAAAAGAGTTCTGAAATTGTCAACATAGGATCTACCATCTACATATTACCTACTGCGTGTTATTTAAAATTCTAAAAAACCACTTAATTAAGCATAATTAATTCAAATATATAGGCAAAATTCAATAACAAAATTAACAAAATAAGCTCGTATATAAATTCTTTATTCTTACACCAATATTCAATGCTATCCGGAAACGTAACGAATATGCGTTATGCCTAGTTTTTGAATTAATCTAATCGTAAATGATTGACATTGACACAATATTACTGCTACTATTATTATTGATTTAGTATACGAAATAAAAATACATCAATATTATATTATAATATTATTATTTAATTTAACATTTTAAATGTTGAGGACATTTTTGGTCCAAAAGTTCAGTCAAATGAAAAAATGATTATGTTAAAAATATTAAAATAGAGTAGGTATTTTATTAGAGATTGCTTATAAAATAATAAAAAAATATATCCATTTAATAATAACTGTATTTCGTATATATTACACCTACATAAGTAGGTATATATTTATATGTAAAATATAATATTATATAATAATAACGCTAATCCAAATATAATAAACGTGTGTAGTTATTGAAATGTGATTAAGTTTTAAAAATAAATTAAATAGGAAATAAATATATTTTTTTAATGATTCACCGTAAAATGTATAAGCTACTCAACACTTGAGTCAATACATTTATTTATGAACTTAAGTGTTTAAAAAACGACAATATATTATTATACATATTATAGTATTTTTTCAATTAGATATTAAAAAAAAAAAACGATAATACCGATCTAATCACTGTACATTCATATGTAGGTATATCTAGATACTGAAATGTACAATACAGTCAATACATTAACCAAATTAAATTATTTTACAACAAATGAATATACGTTTTCCTGTCCATTTCCACTATAATGATCGGGGGAAGGGAAAGGTCGGATCTAACTACTTATATACAGAGGAAACAATTGAATTAAAAGCCAATATAATGGATTGTTTTAATGTTGATGACGACAATTGGTAATAGGTACATACAGCATTTAAAAAAATAAAAAGACTTCCGAAAACGGAGGCCCCTGCGGTTAGGTTAGGTTCTCGATACAGTTGGCAGTTGCGTCACTGAAGATTTTGTAGTAATAATGTATTATGTATATGTTTACAACATACATACTTATAATATATATATATATATATATGTACAATGTACATACGTATAGGCAGTGGTGTTAAACCTTATATTGAAATCAGGTCTTGGACTTTTTAAATACAAAAATATCTCGTTCTTAACAATGTTTATAAAAATAAGACGTGTAAAAGTAACTATAATTATATAATTATACCGGTAAATTATATAATATTTCTCAAATATATTCTGCCAGCCTATGGATTATGGATGGTACTACCACCGAATAAATTATATGAATTTCATTCATTCTGTGGTACTTCCTATACATGTAATGTATTATTAAAACATGAGTGAATACGAGATGACCTACGCATACACAGCTGGTTTCTATAATAGGTAAGTGTATAATGTTTAAGGCATATCTAAATGGTTAATTATATATGACGGTACACGGATGACGAATGAATCGATCCCAGTTTAGGATTTTACTTTAATACCGGTGGTAACATATAATGATATTATTTATGGGTGTCATGCAATAAACACTATACGGTACAGGTACCCATTATATATTATAGAACAAGTACGCAATGATGAGTGCACATCACGTAAATATAAAAAAATATCATCGACTACGCGTAGACGCGTAGTACCTATATAATAAACAATTTGGCCGAGTAGATATATTATTAGAATATATTATTATATTCATAGTTCGTGCATTCTACAATATACGTAATTAGTAATTACAAATTATAAGTGGCCTATCGCATAACACAACACTACTTAAATACTTAATACATAGTTGATAGTTATTAAATGCAAGTGCCGAATGAGATATTGTATTGAGTATATCACTTATACTGAATCATTCAGTAATACCCGTTTTATGCGTCGAAACCATTATAATTTCTTTCGATGACAGGGCATAATATTAAATTGACAATTATTTTGGAATTATAAATTCTGCAAGTGGCTACATAACACAAGTAAGTATTTTATTAGCCCTCGGTGTAACATTGAATATTAACGAGCAATATATTTTCGCCTCGAGAATGCACGAGAAATCATGAACTGAGATTAGCAAATACATATTTAAGATACCTAATAGATATTAAGTATAACTATAATAGGTATCTTAGTTCAAGCAAGAAACCCACGTTTTCTCTGTTCGACAATACGAAAACATCATGATATGCAGATTAATTTAAATTGTAGTGTAGACTATAGCTTGGCCATGTATCAATAGAAATTAATGAAACTATTTACACGTCATACAAAACAAGTTTATCATTGATATTGTGGTTTAGAAATGATGATAACCCGATTAGGAAATCATATTTCTTAAACTATAAATATAAATAAAATTCAATTTTATTATTACAGGTTTTATATAACAGACTTCATTATACTTGAGTACAGATTGTAGGTCATTTTTCCCAATTTTATTATTTACAATAGACATTTTCCCAATTTGTAAAAATATATTGCATATATATATATATATTATACATATACATATATCATATATATTATTTATGTATTATAATATTATGCTATTGTTATACTTCATATTATTATGTTTTGTATTATTTATATCTTACAGTAACGCACCTCGCAAAGCGTATCTGGTTGTACTAACAATTTACTATACAAGCAATACAAGCTACTATCTGAAATTCAGATTTCAATCCACTAAAATACATGATTATTAATTCGGTAATACTAAAAAGAGTATATTATTATTGCAGTTCAATTTCACTGTAAGTACCTATACTAATTGATATAATATCTTAATAACTATATTATTGAATTGAATCGAAAAATAAAATCAAAATGTTTAGTTTCATTTTAGACGAACGTCTGAAATGGTTTGGTGTCTAAGTAATTGTTAAGTTTTTTTTATTTTTTTTATTTAATAATGACTCAAATTTTAAATTAAAATAGAAGAGAACGACTTTTACAATTTCACACGCAGATATCCCTTTATTATAAATATTCAGAAAACAAAGATCGATTATATTGGACATATAGAAAGGGAAGTGAATGCACTGCTCGTGCCAACACGAGTAATTTTGTTCAAAATCTATTAATTCATAAAAGACCATAAATATCCCAATATTCTAAACACAACCACCAACTAAACTTAGAATAAGTTCATGCTTTAAAAATTATAGCAGGTGTAATTGGTATAAAGAAATAAAACCAGTGAACATCCAAAGATACCTCCTGGCTCCTGCATAGGTCCTAAGAACAGAATTGCAACAAATACCAGCAGCCAGCAGGTATTTTAGCGGAACAAAATATTAGAAAATCAATGCAGGTGAACGGATAGAAATATTTATTATTGGGAAAATTAATTATTGAGAAAAATGTCTGCTAATCACTTGAGTATAGTATACACTGTACATAGAATGTTTTTCAAGTTTATTTCAGTTTCCTTTTTATACATATCTATTTTAAATAATTGATCGTCTAAAAAGTATACCAAGTGTTTAGTATTCATTACTGTGATGTAGAACATTAATGTACTCGTATTATATTCGAGTATTTTATTCGATAGTACCTACGTACTTGTCCTATTATAAAGTATAAAATACTTTATGGCGTATGCTCTTAAAAAATGAATGTAATAATAATAAGCCCTAAAATATTTTACAATAAATATACACGTCTAAAATTAACAAAACAGCAAATTGCAAATAATGCGAAAAAAAATTAATAGTTCTAAATATTTTATTAATTTATCGGTTGGTAGGTATATAGAAAACATTTAATAGTAGATTTATCTATAGTTATTAATGTAATTATATGTAGATAATTAACATAATAGGTATTAAGTTTCACGTATAGGTACTTATTCTATGTACCTACTATTATATATTTACTTTAAGACTATCAATAAAAAATATTAATGTTATTTTCTTGTTTCAATTATATTCACCAATAAATGTTAATATTATACAAGAAAATATACTCTCAACTTAATGAACAAAGTATCATTAAAAATATAATATTCAAATAAGCAAAGCATAACGAATTTCAATATGTTAACTTCATGGAAACATATGGAGTATAACTTTCTTAAATTAATTTGGAATCATCAACTTATCATAAATACAAGGAAGTGCTATAAAATATGACTCCTTAGTCATAGGTAACCAAACATCGATGAATATTGAATGCTACAAAATCGTTTTATTCGCAAAATAAAACGAAAATAATCCGATGAACATGTAAAATCGTTCATACCACGGTCTACGAGTGACCATTATATAATATAAACTGATATAGACTGGTATAATAACTCGAAGCAATTGGATTTAAATAATATTGTAAATCATACAACGTATATTGTATTTTATACGGAAAAGGCGTACTATTTTAAATTTCGCAATATATTATTACAAATCGATAATCCGAACGAGGCGCTACGATGTACCTACCTATTTGTTTTTCAAAGTTCAAACTAAAAAACCACCCGTAGCGATTGGCGTCAGAACTAGGAGGTAACATACTTACTAATTAGTAATTATCTACTACCAGCAATGTGTAGGTACTTGAAAACAGTGCACATAAACATACTACATAGTACTACCTATTATACGACAGTAGGTAGGAGGGTAGGACGTAGGAACCTACTACTTAAAAGTACCTATAGTATTAAAGTCGACGAATAAAACAATTTGATATTTTGAATCTTCGCGGGTTGGCGACGTTGGCATGTATACAGATATACGTACGGGCGTAATCAAACTAGAAAAAAAATTAAAAATGGTACTTCTCACGGATAACAATTCATTTTTAATAGCAATATTTTATACCTACTCATTACCACGATTTAAATTATATAATATTGAATTGTGCTCATTACCGACTAGAGCTGATTTGATTATACCAAAACACAGTAGTGTTTTTCTATGAACTCAAAACGTGACATTTTATTATTTTGAATAATGTACTCGCAGTGACCCGCAGAAATACGCGATTATGGTCACCGCAGCGGGAAACGTTAAAACGCGATCCGGTCGCGACGCACTCGTTTTCTTCCATGAGCACGACGGCGAACGCAGTTGCTACGAACGATGTCGTGCATCGATGACACAGGCCCGCTGCGGGCGGGGTGCGCGGCGGCGCGGCGGCGCGGCGGCGGCTACTGCGGCGTTAGGTGGACGGTGGTGGCGGTGGCAGTGGCGGCGGCGAGTGGGCGTAAACTGTTTCGTGGTGATAGCGACGAGCGACCGATTTATAATCAGTCTGCATTTACGTTTTTCAATCTTTTTCGTTTTAATATTATTATTTTTTATCACTCCCGTTCGCCCGCTTACCGTTTGTCGAACGACATATTATTACTATTATTATTATTATTATTATTTTATTATTATTGCTGTCCATTCAATTGTCGTAGTCATTAATTTTTTCTACGCACTACCGTCCCCTTCGGCTGTTTGCCGAACGTGCGTATTGCGAAATTGCACTTACGCATTAAATCTGTCGCCCGTTCACGGTCGCATCGTTAACACCGGCAACGATTTTTCTGCTGTCCGTCAAAGATTCTGGCCGCCGCTAAACGTACGTACGTTTCTGTGACATCCGTTTCGGTTATGGAATGACCAATATCTGCTATCGTTCGTCGTCGTCGTTTTCATTACCGTCGTCACCATGACTGTTGTGGATTTTTGCGACTATTTTTGGGTAAATATCATCAGTCCTGTTTGCCGCGCTCATCACATGTACACATGCATTGTTTTCACGTCCGCTCTTGGCTTTATGGACAAGAGCGGCTGTTGTCAACCAACCCTGCTGTCGGGACCCATCGAACTTGCAATCATTTTTAGAACACTTGGTTTTGGGCTCAGTTATCTGATAGCAAGACAGTTTGGTGGGTTGGTTTAACTATAGCGAGTTGATTTCAATGGTTTTATTATTGACACTGTTTTAGGATTTAAAGATAAATTGTAATTGGAATCCTGTTCAATACACTTTTTACACAATATTCATAGAGATGAGAAGATAATTATTTTCTTCAGTATTTTATAAATTCTGTTTTCACATTTCATGCTTAAATTATTATTATGATATTATACTTAGTTAAGAATTAAAAAATTTAACTTTTTTGTAGAATCAATATTTTTTTTAAATTTTACACTACTCTTTAATTAGTTCTTGGGTACCTATTTAAATGTATAAATATGTGCACTGATTGTTTCTCCTATAACATAGACAGCATATGTTCTACAGTAGATACTTCTTAAAAGTACATTTTGAATACCAATAAGTATCTACTATAATATACGTATAGTTTCATCCTTCATTACCCTGAATTATATGCAAATATGTCTAAATTCCTGAATTATTTTATTTTTACTTATAACTTTACTATAAATTTGTTGAATAATGATCTGAATAATGAATTAATGCTACTAAAAATCCTTGTATTTGACATTTGTGATTAGTGATTTATGAATATTATATTTTGAATCATTTTAATGAAATGCAAATAGTAGGTACTATGTTTAATGTCTATTTAACTGTCGTGCAAGTAATAAAAAAAAATTTTTTAAAATGTTTTATCTTTTTCACAAAATTGAAATTACTATTGTAGGTAATATACTTACTATTTTTAAAAAAAGTGTAAGAATATTGAAATTGAGTAGAGATTGAACTGTGTCAAAATTACCTGTGCATTTATTAATCTAATAAAATTAGACACATATAACGCAATGCTGAAGAACATTATTTTAATTCTAAACATTTTATTTGTTTTTAAATTTATTTCATGTAATATACATACTTATACTATACTACATATTGATGAACCGAGGTAACAATTTTCTTTTTGTTAATTGTAGAATCAAACTGATTTCCAATTAAAACAAGTTTTCTGCTTATGGTGTATTTAATTTCATAAATATCTAAATACTAAGTAAATATGATACAATAAAAGCACATACTAAAATGTATTTAATCAATGTTGTTACCTGTTAAACAAATTTTGTTGATGAAATACAAAATGAATTACCTAGTAAATTATGATATTATTTAGTTTCTTAAATTGTTGACAAATTAAAAAAAAAAAAATAAAATTATACTATTCCTAGTGTAGGTACTTTTCCGAGTATTGCACTGAAATATATTTCAGTACTCATTTTTCTTTTTAAACATAAAGTCAATGTTAAATTTGTTTATAGTTAAGTCCTACTAAATCAGCACCTACTTTTTCTTGTTAATCTTCTATTTAATTTATAATACAATAAATATAAATATATAAATTCTATTGCTTGAAAATGCAAGACTGTATAATTTCAATTTAAAAAAATTTCTTAATTATTATTGACTATTAAGCAATGTTCGTAAATGTTTCCATGAAGTATTATCTTTACTCTAAAAATAAATTATATTACTTTTCTTATTTAGGTATCCAGTTATTGGATAACTTTAAAAGCTATTGTACCTATCTTAAACAAACACTATCCTTAGTTTTTAATTGTAATTTATACGAATATATTTAGTATAAATTTTATTTTTTATAAATTATAATAGGCAGCAATTTCTTTGATGACTTGTATTAAGTATTTTTTATATAAAGAATAAAAGTTACAAAATTAAAGTAAAACTGAATTGGATTTTGGTGTAAATGATAAATTATCCATAAATGTTGTTTTAGGGTGAAAAAAATAATGGATTTGATGTTTTATACCATAATATGAAATATGGCTTAATTGCTAGCAAGGATTTGTCCGATTTTTTGAGAGAAAGGTAAGTTTATTTTAATTATTTAATAAAATTTCTTTAAATGCTTAAAAATGTATTTTATTTATAGAACTAATATTGAAGAAACATGTTCAAAATTACTCGCAAAGTTATCTAAACAAACCAGTAATAGTTCAGCAGCAGGAACCTTTAATCCTTTATGGCTAATACTTCGAGCATCTATAGAAAAACTAACCACATTACATTTACAGATGGTACATAAAGTCTGTGAGTTAGTAAAAGATGTTACCAAGTATACTGATGAATTACATAAAAAACATAAAAATGTGAGTTCAATTTCTAAATATATAATATTAAATAAATAAATTAAATATACATTTATCATTACCTGATTTTCTTAACTTAATAAAAAATAATATACATTTCTAGGTTAAAGAAGAACAAAGTGGTACTTTGGATTCCGTACAAGCCATACAATCCACCACATTGGCTTTACAAAAAGCAAAAGATACATATGTACAAAAAGGCGGAGAATTAGATAAACTGAAAAAAGATAATGCTTCTGCCAAAGATATTGAAAAAGCAGAAATAAAATTAAAAAAAGCTAAAGATGATTATAAATTATTAGTTGATAAATATAATGCTGTAAAGGATGAATTTGAAAAAAAAATGACTATAGCTTGCAAGGTTAATTATTAATATCAATATATATATATATGAACAACTCAATAATATTTGCTTAAATAATTTTAATATAGATTTTTCAAGAAGTTGAAGAATCACATTTAAGACAAATGAAAGATTTTCTCAATTTGTATTCTGAGTTAATTGAAACAAATCACGAAGAAATCGGAAAGGTAAGTTAAAATTGAGAATAAATGGACAACTTAAATAATTAACAAATATGTTTAGTTTAAATAAGTAGATATAATATATTGTTCTACATTAGGTCCATGTTGAATTTAAGAAGCAATGTTTAGAATTATCGGTAGACAAATTATTGGAGCAATTTGTTTTAACTAAGTGTACAGGATTAGAGAAACCAGGTACTATAATAAATAATTCTTTAGTGATATTAAATGATATATTTTATTTATTATTATTAGAAAACATAGAATTTGAAGAAGTTTGTCTAAATAGCACATCTAGTAGTATCAATCAGGTACCAGATTCGTCAAGTGATTCGAGATCAATCCAAGGAACCAACTCACCAGTTTTCACAAGTACACCCCAAAATTCATGTGCCGCTAGTGTTGCATCTGAAAAGCCTTCTTCGGCAAAACGTGAAGGTAATTGCCGTATAAGGGACAAGAAAGATGCTACCAATTACCAGTCCTCCAGAGCAACATCCTTACTCAATATCTTCATCTCCAACTCCCACGGTATGTTCATTAAACAATAAATTTTTTTCAACCTCGCAATTGGCCTACCAGAACAGCTATTTTAGTAGAATTTTTTCTGCACCGTACCAGCAATCGGTAATTAAGTATCTTTTTAGTTGCTTTATACAATTATATTTTTTTGTATACTACTTAGTTTATTTTGACCATATCCCCTTAATACATTTGTGTTAATTTTTCTATAATATTTTTTAATAATTATTTATCTTCATCTTAATCATTAGACATATTACATATTTCAGAAGTATGTATATTAATAAAACTGTTGATATTGCCAACATTATTTTAATTCATTTCAACATTCCTAGTTTATATTTTATGCACAATTGTAAAAAATTTCATAAAAAAATGGTGACCACTTGTTAGTTCTTATTGTCATCTTATTGTCTATGTTAACATAATATAACCGTTGTGGTCTTTTTTGATTATTTATTAAAATTAACCATAACATTTTTTAATAGGAATTAAAATTAAAAAGAAGATTTAATATTTTGGTATTTAACCAAGATCATTTTTATTCATAACTTCTACCTATTAAAAAAATATATATTAGTACATTTTCATAAAATGATTTAGTAATAAACTAATAACTTAAAAATGTTAATTTTTGAATACATTTTGATATTTTATGCAGTATTGTTTTGTTCTTTCTCTGGATTTTAAAGTATCAAATAAGAAACTGTAATTCATTTAGACATTTTATATTAATCTTATTCTTTTTTCTTAAACAAGTATAAAAAAGATGATTTGCAAAACTATTACTTCTATCAAAGTGTAATATTTAAATAATAATTGCATTATTATGATTTTCATTAGGGCTATAATTGATCAAAAAGTTGTTCCTGATTTTTTTTTTCTGTCCATGATTGATTTTAATCATTTATTTTTCAGATCATGAAAGTATTTAAATATAGTTAATATTCTTATAATAATATACATATAATTATACAATATTTGTTTTTGTTTATAACATATATATTAGTTTAAAGATTTAGATTTTTTAAATGTTAATTGGTAATAAAGTTTTTCAATTTTGTGAATCTATTCATAGTATTAATTTTTATTTATTTCATCTCATCTATTTTTATTCTTATTAAATAACAATAAATGATACATACTAAAATAACTAAATACAACTCACTATTTATCTGTATATTATATATGTATAATTCATAATTATCTGGCTAAATTATGATCAATGCATGGTCCTTAATTTATATAAATTAATTATAAGCTTTTGTGTTGTTATATAAGTAAAAGCTGTGTTACAGGTGCTTTTTCAAAATCAAACAGAACTGTCAGTGTAAGTGCTGATCAATCAGCTTATTCACTTCCTCAAAATTCCATACGTGGATCTAAATGTAATTTTTATTTATTATTATTGATCCTTAGGTGTAAAGTTTCTTGCATGTTCGCATTATTATTAGTATTTATCTGTAGGTTTGAAGTATTCTTCTAAAATGCTATGTTCAAATTAGTTATTAGTTCTTATACTTAATATCTGCTGTCCATACATACATATATATTTATATATATATATATATATATATGAATATAGTAAGTTTCAGATTAATAAATAACCTCTAATAAATGGTATTTAATCACTAGTTTATTATATTATAATTCTTCGTAGTTGTATTGTGTTACATTTTATATGTATATATAATTTGGTAAACACTATAAAAATGTATTGTAGTTGAATTATGTTTTGTTGAGCACATTTAAGTTATTATTCTGAAACATATTTTATACATATATTGTTATTAATGTTTCTTTTAATCTAATCTTCCTTATAACTTACAATAGTTTTGTGGTGTAATTGGTGTTAACATTACATATTATATATAATATGATGATATATGATTTATAATTAATACGCATTACATTGTTCATTAAATAATACATTTATAATCAAAGTGGTCTACTTCTTAACTTAATTTAATAATACTATTTGTAATTATTTCTTTATTGTTCATAATATTTTTGTGTATAGTTTTATGTTAATATTTTAAAATTTGCTATAAGGTGTGAAATTGTTTATGTTGGCAGTTATATAAGATTATAATTATTATTAATCATGTAGTGAAGTTAAATAGTAAAAATTAGTTAACCATATTCGTATTAAGGAGAATGGTCAAATAGTATACATCATTTTTAAAATTGTCATGTAAACTGTTCATAAGTTATGCATCAATCGCAATTCATTTTTGGTTTTGTGAAATTATAGAAATTTAAACTACATTTTGTCTTTTATAATAATCAGAACACTAATTTCACAACATTTTATTCAAATAGATTCTTGACTAGATTATTTATTTCTACAATATAAAAATATATATATATTGGTATTGGTTATTATAAATTATTTTAGTTGCTTCATATTTCTTTTAATACACTTTATTTTATTTTTTTTGGACATATATGCATTTATAAATTTATTTAATAATCATTACAGTTATGCTTTAAAACTAAATAAATAATAATTTTCATTAACATCTTTATATTTAGCATGCTGCCATACACGTACACAAAGTTCAAGTAAACCTATTACAAGATAGTTTAATGTATGAGGCTATAAGTATATTTTAATTTCATATAAGCTAAGAAAAAACTCCAAATTGAATTCCTTTTTTGTCCTTTAATTATCCTTTGAAATGGCTTTTACAGTTGCATTTGTTTTAAATTATTATATTATTTATTAATTTATGATTTATTATTATTATATTTATTTTAGCTGCATGTTGTTCACAGTTATTTTATTATTTCTATATTTGAACCTGAAAGTGCCATATACAAAGATAATAGTCTGATATTAAAAGATATTACACTATGTATAAGTATAATATTATATTGTTATTTCTTTGTATTGTGTACTCAATAATTAGTACTGTATGAGCCATAAAGTTAAATAATTGACCATGTATGTTCAGGGTTTTTAAGGAGTAGACGAGATAAACATAAAGAGAAAAAAACTAAAAAGAAGAAGGACACGAGTGGTGAAATAGTTGGCAAAGAAGATAAATCTGATAAGTAAGTAAAATATGTTATATAAATGTTGAAAGATACTAAAATATGGTTATTAAATTTAGTGAAGAAAAAGAAGAAGAAGAGTCTAAAATTGGTACACCAGAAATTGATGACGAAGGATATCGTATTCAACCAACAGGGCAATGGAGTGTTGACAAAGGGAATTTTTTTTCTTCGTCAGATTCAGGTTTTAGTTTCAAACTGTTGTAGTCTTGTATTAAAATTTTTCAAAGTATACTTAATATAGTATTTTAATAAAATTAACAGATGAAGAAACTGATAAAAGACTACATGTTGAAATAAAGCCATTGAGCAATGGATCAGGACCAATAAGTGCAAGTGTAGATGAATTAAGAGCTACTGTTGAAAATATATCATTATTACCACTAGGAACACAGACTTTAAAGGTAACTCAGTATAAAAAAAAAAAAAGTAATATTATCATTTAATTATAATATATTTTTGTTTTTCAATTGATTAAGAATCGCCGAGGATCAGTTAACGATGATGGTACAATGAAACGTTCTAAATCTGTTTCGCAACAATTGAATTCTGTGTGAGCATATTAATTGCTTTATTATTTTACATTAGCTTAATTAATTAAATTTATATTTCAGGAAAGTAAGTAATGATTTGATTGGACTGAATTTGTTCCAATCAAGCGACCCGGCTCCTAATCCAGTTCAGCAGTCTAATTCATTGAATAGTCCCACATCATTAACAAATAAATCAATTTCCCCGCCAAATGTTTTTCCAGTAATGTCGAGATATGCTGCAGGTAACAATTATATATTATTTATTCAATCCATAATACAGTTTTATTATGATAAAAATAAAAATATTTAGACCTAGGTGATTTATTCTTTGAAGATCTTCAACAGTCTACTCCAAAACAAGGGCCTCAGTCAATAACTCCTCCATTAAGTTCTATTTCTATACCTCGTCCTCCATCTAGACGCGAGGTAATCTTATAGATAATTCAATTATAATGCAACTTATTTGTTTTGTAACTTTAAATGATTTAAAAAATGTTTTTATTAGTTAATTTCTGTTTGTAAATAATTATATGAACATTTTCTACATAATTTAATTTAAATAATACAAATCTCAATATACAGAATGGACTTCGTAATCAACTTAGTCCAATTAGTATTGGCAGAACAGATAGTGTTACAAGTCTTGAATTCCGTTCTTCTGGAGTCATAGGACCATCCAGAGGGCCGTCACCATTAACAATTGGATTATCTGATTCTATTCCATTGGCTGTTGCATTTCATGAAATAATTCATGCCTATTTTAAAGGATCGAATGAATCAAGGTATTAATCAACAAATTATTAAAATACATTATAAACAAAGTACATTAATACTTTTTATTTCAGATGTCAAGTGAAAATGTTTGGAGATATGATGGTATCATTTCCTGCTGGTATTGCAAATATTTTAGCTAATAATCCTAATCCAGCAAAGTTGACTTTTCGATTGAAAAATACTCTAAGAATTGAAAATATTCTTCCAAATAAACAACTTATGATAACGTAAGGGAGTGTTATAATTATATATTTTTTTTTGTTTAATAAAATTTTTTATAATAGGGATAACACATTTCTAACTGGTGATTCAACTATCTATGAATTCAATATGCCGGCTCTAACATCATTATTGCGTAAACAATTTGAGCAAAATCCTGTTGCATCCTATTTCAATGTTGATATTCTTAAGTATCAAGTTAGTTACCATTTTAACTATTTATGATTAATTATTTGAAATTTTTTATGTTAAACTTTTTAAATGTTATGAACTTCAGGTAAAACTACGTAATACTGCAGCAGCATCATGTCCGTTTCAATTAGTTTCATTTTATAAATGTAGTGATACTCAGACAGATCTTAAAATTGACTATAAATTTAATAGTCATTCCATGAGTGTTCCTTCGCCTTTACTCAACGTTACGGTTTCTGCTAATTTGAATTCGGCAATACGTAATATGCAGTCAAAACCTACCGCACTATGGTAAATAAATTTACTTCTTTACTACTGTGTTGTATCAAAAAATACTCACACTCACTTTTTATATCTGTAGGCAATCTGATACAAAAACTGTAACCTGGAAATTTGCTGAACTCGCTCAATATTCTGAAAGCCAGGGTTCTGGTTCATTAAAAGCAAGATTTGAGGTTGATGATTTGTGCCCTATATCCACAATTGTTACTCAATTCAACTGTGAGGGTACTACATTGTCTGGAGTAGAATTTGATTTGGCAAGTACCGGTTACAGAGTATCATTGATCAAAAGACGTTTTGTCGCAGGTAAAATGTCAATTATTTATTTAATTATAATTGTTATAAGTTACTATGTTAGTTATAAATCTAAAATAACACACTTTAAACTATATTTAATTTGTTTTCCTTAATCAAGAGTATTCTAAGTTCTAACAAATATTTGTATTTATTATAAATATTACTACATATTCCATAATTTTCATTCTTAAATTGTTTCTTAATTATTAATTTAATTTAATTTATTTAGGTAAATATATTTGTGATGGTGAACCAGATCCAAAAAGTTCTACTCAACATTCCACTGTGTCATCGAACATTTCTTGTTCCGACTGTTAACCATCCGTTTCATTTATTATTTGTTTTTATATATATATATTTATGTATATTTTTTGAATCTGTTTTATAATCTCATATTTTTGTTGGTCATTTTACATGATTTGAGTATTTCATGTCTTTTTTTCAGTAATTTATAACAATTTTAAACCAGCCTGTTTTTATTTATCGTTACCTACTCATGGCAATTGAGTAATAATTAATTTAAATATTAGACTAAATTTTTTCCTATGATATTTATTACCATTTTAAAATTAAACATTGAAAAATATAAAAATAACTAAAAATTACTGTTATTTTATATAATAATACTAAAGGATCAAACAATTAACTTATTAATCCTATCATTACTTTTTCTTTTAAAATCAAATTTTAAATTTACTCATAATTACTATTAGTTATTATCATTAAAAAAAACATATCCAAAGATTTTTTAAATAACGATAAATATGAAAGATTTAAAATATTGTTCTTTGGAACTTATGCAGGGATATCAATAAATAAAAATGAATTTGCTAACTTTTGTGTTTTTGAAATTCAATGTTTATCAAAACAGTAGTTTAAACATTAAAACTCACATACTTGTATTTTAAGGTTTTTAATATTTAATAGTATTTCGTATAAAATTGGCAGAATCAAATGTCTTCTAGTAGGCTATTTTATATGTAAAAAAAAAACTATTTGATCTGATTGTTAAAATCTCTGTTTGTAAAATTATTATTATTACTATTACATTGTGATATGTTTATCAATATTAAGGCTCTGTTTATGCTTCCTTGTTAAATTAGTAAGTTAGTTCTAGGTAATAACCTAGTTCATTGAATTCCTGATAATGATTCAGATTTACAAATGATGCCTCCGTTCATATTTTTAAGTGATAAATCATCGGAAATAAATAAAATGTATTTTGAATTTGTTGGACCAATGTATTAAGATATATCCCGATGAAGTTTATTTTAGAATTATTTTTATGAATCAAAATATATATGAAAATACGCTATTATTTTTATTATAATTATTACATTAGTATTTTAAATGTTTGAACTTATAAGTTATTTGTGGCTCAAAAGTGTAAGTTAACTGGTATTGTTAATATGATTATTATTATACGCGAAGAATGCTATTTATATTTTTAGATTTAATACATAATATCAATTCATACATAAATATGTACAATATCAAATAAATATTACACTTACCTTAAATCTTTTATTATTTATTTTGTCAACATTTTGTAATTTATTAATGTTCTTAAAATCACACATGCACAGGTGTATTGAATTATAATAAAACCATAACATCTACATTACATCTAAAAATGCATGCAGTATTGTTTTTATGGCAGTGTATGCAACCGAGATTAATGTATGCTAATGATGTCGCATAACCACTGTCCGCTGTCGTGGATAACGGATACAAACATGTCAAAGATTGCTAGTGTTTTATTTCTATTTTATTATTATAACATATGTACAGTACCAGTAACGTCTTGCTTCATTATAATTGTTTGAAAGCATAGTGCTCACAAGGGTACGTCATTGTTTCTGATTGCTCTATCAAGGTTCATTACCTATTCATTTTCCTCGTTGCTGATGAAGCGAGCGAAAGAACATAAACATTATTGAACTGTGGCACCAAATGATATGTTGTAGCCAACGTCATATGGTGGATTCAACGAGCCGGTGACAATAAAGTGAAGATATTGATTTTAAGCCCCAGCGCATTCAGTGTTGTAATTTTTGGTCAGAGATTAATAAACCTTCTTAAAGACTGTCGTACATACCTAACGAAAGAGTTAACAGTTTACAGTTGCTCAGAATTTTTCTCAATCGCTCTTCTCTCATCAACTTTAAAACGTATCCACTTTCAACTTGCTCGCTCGCTTTCTCTCCCTCTTTGATTTGTTTTCAAGCGTTCCACTAATTATTACGAGTCATTATGTACTTTCATCGGCAGAAGTGTATAATAATATTGTGCAATTATGTGAAAATCTCAGTTCATTTACTAATTGGTAATAATGAGGACATCCTACAAATATTGACCAAATAAAAAATGATAATATATAGCTGATAATTTGAGATTCTTCAGCAGTGACAGTTGGTAATGAATTTGGTGAACATTTGTTATAAAAAAAAAAATAAATAAAAATGTATCAATTATAATGTCATTCAATACTTTTATTTAATTCAATAATTTTCAAATTTAGTAGTACAAAATTGTTGGCAATTATAAAATAATTTAATGAGATCGGTTTTAAACATATTTTATACATAAATATATTAATTTGTACAAATAGAAAATAACACTAAATATTCATTAGGTATACAATTAAAGTTTAATAACATAGAAGCTTTAACAATAAAAATTAAAGTTAGATGTCAAACGGGTTTCATAATTTAGTACTGAGCGATCAAATCATTAAATTATAAATAAAATATATGCGTTAAGTTATAAATGATTAGTTGTCGTACAAAGTAACAAACTATTAATGCTTTTTGGGATATTCAAAGCACTAGTATTATAAATTAATATAACTTTTTAGTACGATTATAACATCAATAAAAATAAATTAGTTGAAATTATCTACAATAAGATTATTTTGTTTTTTTTAAAAGGGACAGAAGTTATGAAATAATATTGTTAATAAAATATGAATATAAAAATCTTATCTAATAATAGTATAAAAACAAAAATAAAGACAGGAACCATTTTGACGTTTCAATCAAATATAAGTAGGATTAAGTTGGAAACATGTAGAAAAGAAATACAAATACATACATACAACGCTCATTAGAATACTAAAGCTGAAAAAACAAAGCATATCATAAGGGCTAAGACAGAAGAACTAACAAAGACAGAAAAATTATTTCCAGTTGGCACATAAAAACAAATACAATTTTGAATGTCAAACAAATGATGGAGAACAATGAGGCGCCTTTGTTAGAAAATTAGGAATGGAGCACAGTTGGGCAGAATCTTTATCACATATAATTTGATTACAATCTTCTAAGTTTTCAATTTTTTTATCTATTGATAATTGGACAGGTCCCAGATTTGAATTTTTGTAAGTAACAGAATTCTTGCCCAGAACAACAGAAGCATGTGAAAGTAATGGTAAATTTAAATCAGGTGACAAATTCACTGTAGCTTGGGATGCCTTCAAACCTAAAAGTAAATATTTATTGACATTCATTCTTTTTTTTTAAATAAATGAAATTAAAATATAAAAATAATACAATAATATATATTATAGTTTTATTAAAATATAAGTGTTTAAACTTACAATCGTTGTATAATTGTTCTTGGCTTCTCTTAGGGGATTCTCCAGTGCCACTGTCTTTACTATTGGAAGAATTTAATGATTTGTTGTCAGCATTGTTTATTAAAGTTGATGAAGGATTTTTTGCCTTATAAATGAATAACACCCAAATTACAGATGTTATAATAATGCATACAATTATAGCAATGACTATTAACCAAAGAGCATATTCATGAATTAAACTTCGGTACACTAGAAAAATAAAGACAACATAATATATAGTATTAAATACATATTTTAAGTATTAATAAATTCACTAAATTTAATTTGTTTTATGGGAACAATATTTGAATTTACTTTGAAAATACAAACAAATACTTAAATCATAATAAAATTAAAATCAATAATTTTGATGAAATGAGATTATCATTAAAGTTTTGTGACATAATATAAGTAAATAATTTAAACATTGAGTGTTGGAAAAAGTTTTAAGTTAACAGATAAATTATTGATATTTAATTTTACTTATTTATGCAATTATTAGGATGGTAGTAGGAAATTTCTAAACATTAACAATATATATGCATAATAGTTGAAATAAATTTTTGAAATACTAAATGTAATTATAAAATAAGAAATTACAACCATAAAGCTCTTTAACATAGTTTTTCTCAATATTTTTTAGAATAAAAATTTGATACTATTTTCTTTTATTTATTTAAATTGAAATTCTTTATAAAATTTGAATTATTAAAAATTAACGAAAATAATATTTACATGGTAAAATTAGAACTTCAACTGCTTGAATTTTTATTCCAAAAGGATTGGTAATTTCACATTGATAAGTGCCTGAATCATCTGCTTTTGATTCCATTATAACTAAAATTTGATCCTCAGCAGTAAAACAATGTCTATTGCTCGATGTAAGAGGAATACCATTTTTGGTCCATTTGATTTTAGGTTTTGGAGACCCATAATTCAAACACTCTAGAACCACTTCCTCACCAACTTTAACTTGTTTGTTTAACATTATACTTCCAAACCCTGGAGGTTCTAGAAATTTTTTTAATACAGAAACTTATTAAAAACAATTAACTTATAATTAGAATATAATATTGATATAACATTCTCATACCTATAACTGTTAGGGTCGCATTTGCAGCAATCATTCCAGCAACATTTTTCGCTGTACAACTGTATATACCCATATCAACTAATTTTACATTAACAATTAAAAATACATCATCCTTAGCCATAACTTTCATACGGCGTTCTTGAGCTGCAGGAAAATCACTTCCACCATCTTTTTGCCATGATATTTGTGGAGGTGGATATCCATTTGCAGCACATTCCAATTTAGCAATATGTCCAGTTTTCACTGAACTATTTTCAGGTATTTTGGCAAAAACAGGAAAGACTAAAATGATAGAGATTATAAATTATCCTCATACAACATTAAGACAATATCTATTAAATACTAACCAACAACAGATAATACTGAACGATTTGAGTAAGTAATACCAAATTCGTTGGAAGCAACACATTGATACTTGCCACTTTGAGACATTGATATATTAAATAAGTTCAAGGTAGAATATTGTGATGAACCATTGAGTTCAAAAGATGAATAATGATTAGTAGAAATCAGTTCTAAATCATGATTATCTTTTTTCCAAACAAAATTTATTTTTTCAGGTGATGTAGAATTGACACCACATTTTAATGTAATATTTTGACTTTCAAGAACCATCTTTGATTCTGGATGGAATATAATAATGGGTTTTGGACTATTTTCAGCTGAAATAGTACATTAAAAGATTTTTAATAACTTATTTTTAGCATAACCATAGATACTTACAACATGAAAAGTCTTCAATAGGTACTTCTTCTAGGCTTTTTCCTTTATTTTTTTCAGGAAAACCACAGAATGTATTAATTCCATCAAATGGTAAATTCATAAAGTTTTCTGGTTGTTTAAGCCACGATAGCGAACAGTCACATACTAATGATGAACTATTTAAATATAAATTAACGAGTTTAGGCATAAATTTGAATGCTTCTTCTTGGACTTCTAAAACATTGTTTTGAAGTAAATTTAATTCATCCAAATTGTCTAAACCATAGAATGCTTCCTTTTTTATGAATGATATTTTGTTGTTCATTAAACTCAATAGTTTTAAATTTTTAAGTCCGTTAAAAGGTTCTCTTGCATCTTCAATTAGCCATGCTAAAGAGTTGTCATCCATTTGTCTGTTAAGAAAAAAATAGTAATATCAGAAATAATTAATACTTATTAGTTATTAATTCATCATAATATATGTCAAAAATAAAACAAATCATGATGCTAAAATTATAAATAAATTATTATTTAATGGACAGTAATAGTATACATAAAAATATTACATTAATAATGATTAATAACAGATTATTAAGCAAAATAATGTTAATAAAATACCTTTTTTAGCACTACAATACTTTTATTACTTCTTTTGGAATTAATAGTATTATTTTAGTAATTTAATTAATTATACATTATGAAACTCAATTTATTAATTATATTAAATAAAAATTGTAAAAAATACTAGGGAATATCAATGATTGTAAAAGTATTAAAAATATAATAATAAAAAAAGGTACAGTTTTGAATTTATGATATTTCAATTTCTGGAATATTTCTTAGAAACAGAACATAAGGCACTAATTTTTGCCAACTTAAGTACATAATATATATATAATTCAATACTTACAATATTTGTATCATTGGTGTATTATTAAATGATCCTTCTTCAATAAATGATAATCTATTGTTATTCAAATGTAGTTTTTGTAACTTTCTTAAATTTTCTAGATCACTTTTTTCAATTAGTTGCAGATGATTATAAGATAAATCCCTAAAAAATAAATGTACATAGGTATGCATTAATTACAAAACTCTTAAATAGTTCTAATAAATATTCTAAATTTAATTAATATATCCATCATTGTTGAATAAAAAAATACGGTACATCAATATTTAACATTACTTACAATTCTTCAAGGTTTTCACAATATTCCCATCCACTTTTTATTTGATCAATTCTATTATTGCTTATATTTAAGTACACAAGTGAAGTCAATCCATATAGCCAACCTTTCGATATTTTATTTATGCTATTATACTCCAAATGTCTGCAATTCAAAAAATGCAATAGTTAAAAAACAAATATTTAATTAATTATATCTATATCTTATATTATATACGTACAATGACTGTAAATTTGTCAAGCCATAAAATGATCCGTCTAGTAAATCTTCAATATTATTTTGTCGCAATATTAACGTTTTCAAACTTACTAGATCCTTAAATAATAATCCTTCAACAACAGTTAAGTGATTTTTACTGAGATCTCTAAAAATTAAATACAATTAATTAAAATTAAACTCATTGTTCATTATTTGAAATAAAAACAATAAATTTAATAGTATTTACTTACAGTAATTCAAGATTAACCAGTTTTTTTAACAATCCAATAGGTAAATTACTCAGTCTATTATGAGACATTTTTAAGTCTACTAAATTTGTTAAGGTGTCAAAGCAGTTTTCACTTATATTTGAAATTAAATTTTTATTCATATTCCTGAAAAAAAAGTTGGATATAATATTGATTTTTTGAAAACTGAAGTCCAGTTTAATTAATAGATATTTTTATAACTATTGATTAAATTTTATATTATACTAACAATATCCGCAAATGATTAGATTGTGGGAATGTATTATCTTCCAAAAATACTAATTTATTATTGTTCAAATCTAAAGAGTTCAAACGAGGTAAATTCTTTAAAGAAATACTGTTCAATTTGTCTATTTTATTATGTGCTCTAAAAATCAAAAACATACAATTATCATAACTATAATTATATACTTAATAAGTATTAATAACATTCAACTTACAAATTTAAAATATTGATACTCGCTTTACTTGTAAACATTGGAAATGACCTAATCACATTTTTATATAATATCCTAAATAAAAAAATAATAATCAATTTAATTATTTAATCTATAAATATCTACATCATATTATTACCTAAAGGTCTCATGTAAAATGAGTAATCTAGATAAATATTGGTTTATCAAATTTAACTAAATTATTTAAATAATAAATTATAAAACTGCACAAGACTAGTAGTAATTACACAATAAATGGATTACAAATAATAAAAAAAAAAAAATGTGATTTTTTTTCATAGTATAATCTATTAAAAAAAGGTTGTGTAATAGTTTATTTTTGTTTTATTTTTTTCTAATACTATTGAAACGAAAAAAGTATAGTAAAATTGTAAAGTAAAAATTTTAATTTAGATTTTTTTAAAAATAGTTAAGAAGATATATAACTATTATTAACTAATTTATTTATTAATTATTATTCAAGTTTTAATGAATAAAAAACTGTAAATATAAGGATGAATTAAATGATAAATTTAGAATTAGTCAAAATTAATATTTTAATTTAAAAATTATAATTATAAGCTACTTTAAAGAATCAAAATATTTCTATAAATAAACTATAAATAAATAAAAATACATATTTTTATTTATTTAATTCAATGAGTATTGAAATTGGATTGAAAATTTAGAATTTTGAAAAAGAATTCAATTAATTACTCCATTGGAAATATAAAGAACCTAATTTTTATTTTACGAATCAAGAGCCCATAGATTCTCTTATAATCAATATATTATTAATACCATATTATATAATTATTATTTTGTTTCATGTATAAGCACAAGTTATTGTATGAGTACAGTGAGTAATATAAAATAAAATAAGACAAACATCTGTAATATTTAAATTCTATAATTTACTTACAATGTTGTTAAATTTAAGTAGTCACCAATGTCAATTTCCAAAGTTCTTCTTATTTTATTTGAGCTCAAATCCCTATAAATAAAAATATTTTAAATGATTACTGTAGTAGTGTAGTATTAGTGTATGAATGAAAAATTTGTTATAATTTTAATGATATTTGTAAAGGTAATTTAAGATTTTATTGACATAATGCCCAGTTGATTTTTGTAAAGATCTCTAGTACACATCCGAATTAGCAATAGTTAGTATTGCATTTAAACTTTTAATAATTTACATTTTTTGAACCTTCAACCTACTAAAAACTAGTAAGATGTAACTAGTTAATTTACAAATTAAATTAATGCTATGGGTACCTAATGAACAATAAATATTATACAAAATTATTTTATTTTTTTTTAAATAATTTCTTGTCATATTAAATTATATACCAGGTGTTCATTATACATATAATATGGAAACAGTAAAGCCGTAAATACATACATTTAATAAGACATGTTTACATAGGGATATGGATATTACATTATAATTGAGAAATGGGAGATATAAAAATATGATTACAATATGAACATGTTTCCATATACAGTGAGTTCCACTTATTGTGATCACATTGATTCTGATCATTTTGATTCTATTAACTGGTTGATTCCATAAAACATTTTTATTTTTTTAAGATTTTATTTCTTTACGTATGTTTAAAAATAAATTAAAATTAAATAAGTATATTTAAAACAATAAGTAAGTAGTAAATAGTACGAGTAGCTTGAAATAAAAACTCATTTTAATTTTAATTTAAGTACATATAATTTTTAATTATATAAAAACGATAAAAATGTTCACAAAAGTGATTCCATTATCCGGTGCTTACTGATTATAATAACAGATCAATTTAACATTAGTAATATAAAATTTGGTTTGGAATTTTCAATTTTGATTTTATAAACCAGTGATCACATTAAGCAGAACTCACTATATAATGAATACATGGTATACAGTGTTGATAGCAATGTTATTGGATGATGAATGGCTCAGTGCCAGAGATGAGGGCCAAAGGAATGGGACTCTCATAAGATACTTGATTTTATTTTTGGTATGCATTACATAAATTATTAGCCATAAAGTTTCAATTCGTGTGAATCCAAATTTTTAATCAAATTAAGATGAGTGTAAGGTACTAAGGTAGACTAACATAAGGTTGATTAATTTTAAAATAAGGTCTTAGAATCAGAAACAAAGTTTGATACTAATACAAAATTTTAATCAAAATTATTGATGATTTTATGTAATACATATTATGTACCCACATTAAGTAAAATGATTAGTATGATAGTGAAGGATAAGTTAGAAGCAATATCGAATAATATTTTTCAACAAAATATGTCAACACTGTCAGCCCTACAATCAATCGGAGATGGCTTATAGTTTTACTTACAAGACTTCAGTCCACGTAGGTAACGTTTTCGGAAATCTGGACAGTGATGTTTTGCTGCAGTCAACGTAACCGCCGAGACACTCGCATTTTTTCGGACAGTCGTTCGCAGGGTCGCAGTGCACGGTGGCACCGTGGAGTAGCAGCAGCAACAGCCACAAGTGTGTAACGGACATGATCGGGTCGAGCGTGAGATCGCGCACCAGTGACCACCGGATCAGGGTATCACATGGCGACGACCAACGTCGAGGTGATCCGTCGAACAGTTGTTGTGGCGTTTACAATTAATAGTGTAAGCAGCAGTCGTGAAGCGCGTGGGAGGCGTACTCGGTGCGCATGCCGTTGTCATATAGAACACGGACGAAAACGACGAGAAACACTGGTCCGGTGCTGAATCGATATAGGATTGTGAGCAGTCGTCGGATCTCGCATACGATACGTCGTGGTCGTCGGTGGCGGCGGCGGCAGGAGGCGGACACAGCGTTCAAGCGTCGTCGCACGCAACAACGGCGATGATTATATTCTAATAAAACAAAAAATCGCGGTCGAAAGAACAATCGAACAAACGAAAACAAATAACGTTGTTGTTATTATTATTATTGTCGATTTAATTATTATTATTATCTTAATAACATCCGGGTAAACAAAACGGCCAACGAAAACAAGAACCGTTATCACTAATTAACGATAATGTGGGAGTCCCCCGGGCCCCGGTCGACAACGCGTTCCGCTAGCCGTTCGGTCTCTCGCACACGACTGCGCGTCCGTGCGCCAACGCACATAAACTCAGATTTTTGTTTTTTCTTCCTTTTCTTTCTCTTGTCGTTTTTTTCTTTCTCTCTGTCACACACACACACACACACGCACGCACACACACGCACACACCTCTCCGCTCCGCCGTATCGAGAATCTCCGAAGACACCCCCCGCCGGCGTCCTGCCCGCCCGCCATCGCATTGTTATAGACGTTACGGCGGCGGGTCCGCATAGCCGAGCGCTAACCGACGAAACTCGCGACGGCGCCCGTACGGCTGCGTGGGGTGCTCCGCGACCGCGGCCGAACGACGCCGACCGAGACCGACGGGTGCTCTCGCTTAACCGCCCACGACCCATGCCCCGTCTGCGCCGCATAAACGGATCGCGTCGCATTATTATTACTATTATTATTATTATTATTATTTGTATGATTTCAATTTTCGTTCTTCGTGCGCCCATTGGATTGTACCGCGAAGACAGCGAGAACAACGCGGCGAGCGCGCGACTAGGCGACATTCCGTGATCGTTCGAAATGCAGACACCGATTTCGTTGGAGATTTCGGAAACCGAGATGTCTGAGAATTGTCGAACGTGCGCAACTTTTGGGACGGGAAACGTTGGGCTTATGATCTCTACTCGATAATGATTACGTTTTGAAAACTCTCGAGCGCGGGGCAACGAATAGAGTAAAAAGAAAAAAAACACTCGTTGTGACTGATGAATGCGCGGCTGACCAAATCCGATACGTTAGCGATGATATGAATAGACATACTATTTTTAACTTCGCAAATAGTTATACAACCGATACCCAATCGGCGATCAATGTACACAAAAGGTTAAACGCTTTAAAACGCAGGTGTCTGACGTCTGTACCGTGTGTCTGTGCATCACCAACCTACAATCCATCATTCACTGAATGTATTCGAGTACCTACTCGTGTTTCTTAATATAGTACAACCAGCAACAGTAGTAACTACGCATACAATACAGTTGGTACATCTTTGTAACATGTTTTGCATACGTTTCATAATGCGTTTTCTTTTCATTCGGATGGGTGAAATTTACAAAAAGCAATAGGTATATGTATCTACAATGCAAGCAAACGTCTAACTATACATATTATTGTTCATAATAAATAATAAGTATTAGCCATCTATTCAATGTAAAATTAATAATTCTTTTGGATATTATTGCTGTCGATTGTAAGCCCTTTCCTTTTGTTATGCTAATTTTCTTTACTCGTATGGCCGTATACCTTTTTCCCATATTGAAAACGAGTCTGGCGAATGTCACTATGTCAGCGTAATATAATATTAATGTATTAATAAATAACACTTATATAGGGACTGAATAATTTATATACTAATTTAATATAATTGTGACTCAAAGAGAACACGAAGTATATGTTATATATTATTGTGTACTTCAAACCAGGAGATAAAACGGATTAATTTTTTTCAGTTTGGTAACCGATTAAAACATTTTTTTTTTTTTTTAAATTTTTGAGTGATGGATTTAAAACTTTAAATATAAACACATATTTAAATAATCTAGTCTATAATAGTACCTTAATTTATTATGTAGATTAATTAAGTAGAAAATAGAAATACGTAACGGGATAATACATGGCGTCATGACATATGAAAATAATACCATTAAATATAAAAAATCCACTACACATAACTCGTTTTACAACAATAACTAACATATTGATTGTTGTTGAATAAAGAATAAAGAATAAAGAGTAATATAATAATATAATAATCAGTAATGAGTAACGAGTAGGTAACGACTATTCTAATTTCCAAATACCTACAGGCATCATTATGGTTAAACTGCATTTATTTTTGTCAAACGGCACTCAAATAAAACTTAATTAGTAACCAAATTGCACTTGTGTTCAAAAAAGGCACTTTAACAAATATATCATGAATTTGAAAGGGTTAAAAATTTAGAAAACACTCATTTCTCCCTCTACTTACATTCTTAGGACTGACAATGATTTGAATTATTGGTGTGGTTAAAATTATTTTTTTATACTTACCATATCTATATGTTAATAAATTATAAGTATATACAATTTTTAAAATGAAAAGAAAATTGTAGATCCATCAATTATTATTATTATTTTCAGTTAATTTCAACAATGTTTTTTGTAGCAATAAAAACTTAATTCATAAACTCTAATATCTTTGTAAAAAGTACGTTTTTGAGTATATATACGACATTTTAAAATATAATTAATTGGTATTCTTATATCAGTGTTCTACATTGAATTATAAGTATGTCTATTATTTATTGTGTTAAAATACCAATAAATACAAATATATTTGGATGTGATAATGAAAATTATTTGTTAAACTTTTTGTGGAAGGACTTTGGGACTCATAATAATTATTATCTGCGTAAAACCAAAAATTCAAACATTTGAAATTTTCACTAACTGTTTATATCAGTGTTGTATATATATATATATATATATATATATGGTTAAGTTTTCAAAGTATTTTGACATATTTTGACCTATTTATACACAATTTAAATTTTCGATTTTTTTAAGTTTTTTTTTTGAAATACCGATAAAAAATATTTGGCTGTCCAAAAACTCTTGAAAATTTAATACAAGGTTTATCATAAGTTATACTTATCGCTAATAAAAAAAAAAATTGGAAATCGTTTAACTCAATTTTTTTTTTTATAAAATTCTGTATGTTTATACTTAAGGTTCAAAATTTTAACACTAGGTTATCCATAAGTTACTCTTTAAAAAACTATAAAAAAATTTCTATCGGATTTTAAGACCGTTTGAAATTTAAATTTTTACGAAATTGCATAAAATATCGATTTATTCTCAAACGATTTTAAATATTTGTTATAACACAATTTAAATTTTTGATTTTTCTAAGTTTTATTTTTTTAAATACCGATAAAAAAATGTGGGTATCCGAAAAGTCTTCACAATTTAATACAAGGTTTATTATAAGTTATAATTATTGCAACTAGATTAAATTGAAAATCGTTCAACATAAATTTTTTTTTAAGCCCATAAAGTCCAAATTTTTATGAAATTTGTCAAAATCGCGATAATTTGCATGATATTTTGTAGTTAAAAATTCATAAAATTATTTCTATTTATACTTAAGGTTCAAAATTTCAATACAATGTTATTCATAAGTTACTCTTCAAATAACTATAAAAAAATGTCTACCATACTTTAAGAAAACATATTTATACCGTTTGAAATTTAAATTTTTACGAAATAACGATATATTCTCAAACGGTTTTAAGTATTTGTTATAATCCAAAAAGTTAAAGTCGCAGAAACTTGAAATTTTTACCAGTTGTTAAGATTGGCATTTTCTTTAAGTTTTATTCTTTTCAAAATATTGTACTTGTTTTTAAGCCATTTAGAGACATTTGAAGTATTTGATTTTTTTTAAATTTTTTGTTATGATTGTTGACAAAAAAAATTTGGTTGATACAAAATACTTGAAAATTTAATTGAAGATTCCACAGAAGTAGTTGTTACTATAATTTCAAAATTATTCAAATGTATATGCACAATTGTTTTTTAACAGAGTTTAAAAAGCAAATATTGACATGATATTTCAATTTAAATTTAACATTACCTACATAATATTATATAATATACCTACTTTAGACCATATATAATCTCCGTTCAGAATTGTTATTCGTATACAATGATACCTATCATTGCATTTAAATTTAACAAATCCATTTTAATGGATTTGTAGCATAGCACAGGTCATTACCTGCCCTATGAACGAGGTGCACTCCCACCCTCTACTGTACAGCAGAGCAAGGCTCATCCGGTTCTTTTTTTTTTTTTTATAGGTAACGTTCAATTTTTTTCTTTAACCAGTAAGAGAAATGTATGTGTAGGAACTTTGTGTTAAAGTTTCAAGACTTTTTGTTTATCCAATATAAACTTATAGACATTTTACGTAAAAATGTTCAAATACTTATAAATAGCATAAAAATAATTTATATATTTTGAAAATTATACCATCTATAGCGAACAGTGTTAATGAACAGTGTTAGCGAGTTAGCAGTTTAATGAAAATAACAATTCTCTACGATCATTATTTTTTGAATTGAGATGAAATTATAAAGTCTAGTATGTAAAAAAAAAAAAAACGTGTGTCGCGCGAATGCTGTCATTATTTGTAGTTTTTGTCTGTTTTTCTCTATTAAATTTTATCTATTATGAATTTCGTATAATGACCGCCTCAAAGTTAGGATTTGGGTTACCAGAAAAATATAGTTAATATTTTGATTATAAAAATAATTGTTATTTTTTTCACTGTTATCATTGATTTTATAATATACTAAAGTATTCTAAAAATCAAAGTTAATAATTATTTTACACTATGTTTACAACAAATTTGTACACAAGACACAACATTAATAATAACTATTTTATTGTAAACGAGACGCGTATGATTTTCTAATTAATAACCATAAAATCAACGATTGTCAGCTAGTCGAAATCTGAGGAAAAATATTAATATTTCGTTAGAAATAGATTAAAACAGGATTCAATTATATTTCTGCCTACATAATATATGGCTATATAAGTAGGTACTATGGTTTATACTTTGTTTTTGTAAGGTATACAGCTATTACCTATATTGTATTTATTTTGTAAACGTTTGAAGTAAAGCTTATAAGTATCTACAACTTCCATTAAAAGAAATGTCTTATATTGTATTTGATAAAAAAAAATAGAGTTTATCTATTATATACTATATAACATATAATAAATATGTAAATTGTATAAAAATGACTCAATATTTTGATGCTTTTCAAAATTTGCCGCCCAGAGCAATATCAGTGGTTTTCTGTAGAGAAAATACGTAGGTACGTCATGGCTTTTACTTGTAGAGCATATGCTTAAGCCATAAACCGACTGCTCTCAGATTCGCTATCTGCACTATTAGCTACGATGGAACTGCTCATTCTGTTGATCTTCGACGAGTATATATAATTATTTATGTACAACTGGTATGGAGTATATGGTACGTGCACGATTGTATAATAATTGTTTTTGTTTTTGACTAATTTATAAGTGTTTAGTATTAAATATGCAGTATTTAAAATAATATAATGTATACAATTGATTTAGACTAATAGGCAAAGCTCTTGAAAAAGTATTTAATCATACTGAATCAACCGAATCAATTCAGAGTCCCGAGCAACAGCTAAAAGAAAGTTCTTAAAGAATAATAATACATAGCAGGTATACTCATAGGTTAAGAGTGTATCTTCTCTCGAATAATATCCTAATCTATTGATAAAAATATTGAGAGATTTAAAAATGACATAAACATTTCTCAAATAAGTAACAGAAATGTTTGATGAAGTAATGATTTTATAAATATAAAAAATGGTAGAATTATATCACATTAGAATCTAAATCTAATAGATTATAATATTGTTGAAGTATAGAATTTTAAAGTATTTTAATGAACGTGTTATATAAATTAAAACTAATTTTTATATTATTATCCTTTAAGTACAAGTAAAATTTGTGATCATTTTTTTTAAATATATTTTAATTTGATGATAAATGTGTAATATATTAATGTAAAACAAACTATAATAAAATAATATGATAAATGAGCATGCCCATTATTTGGAGTCTGTATACTTTGCCACTGTTTATAGGTAAGATACGGCATTGAACGTCATGTATATGTGTAGGTATTCGGAATTAAATACAATTGTGTCAAAAATTGGTGGCAATGTCAACCCAAGTAGAGTCTGGATGTAAGTATAGAAGCGTATAAACAATTATTAAGAATTATGGTCTCTGATCGAATTCTGTTGTAATCTGACCTATTCACCACGAGAGAATATCCTCAGCATGACATCAACACCGGGCGAGTATTATTTTTATTATTATTATATCGTGTGAAAATACATACACGGAGAAGCAGGGGACAATCGAAGCCAAAGAAGTCACATTACGTGTCCCACAAATTTCATAATGTTATTCAGTTGGGGTAACAAAACCAGTCTTATTGAGGCAGGTGTATCTATTGCTAACCTAACTTGTAAACCAAAAGATGTTCATTGTACTGTGATGAATAAAAATAAACTGCCCTCGAATTCCCGTATAATACAACGATTAACTAAAAACTCACCCCCTTAATAAACGATATTTATTTATTTTTTATTTTTTAAGTATACATACAGCATATTAGAGATGTGGATATTAACTATCTAATCTATTTTTTATAATCAACGGTTATAATATGTTTACATTTATATATAGGTAGACAGGTTTATAGTTGCAGTCAGCCGCAGTTCGTGGTCGACCAAAGTGTGACTTTTTTAGTTTTAGTTTTTGCATTTATTCTACATGATTTAACTGGTATTCGTTGTCATTTATATAGGTATTATTATAAATACGGCGATTCCAATCACTGATTAAGCTACAAAACACATATACATATAGGGTGGCTGAAAAAGGTGGTTATATTGGTGCGTGCCGCAGTGCGCGAAATAGTCAGTACTCGGTATCCGATATATTCGCATAACATTATTTTACGGCCCCAGCCCAAAAAAAAAGGAATTTATTAGTTTTTATGTAGAATTATTAATTTAAAACAATCGAACTACGTAATTTTTTTTCCATACAGAATTATTTTTTTCTGAAATAGTATCATATTATATATTATTAACATGATGTCAATATTAATTATCAAATAGTACGTTTATTTCCAAATAGCTACTATTGAGCCGTTGCCAGTTGATGCCTTGAGGGAAACACTCCGTTTACATTACGATCTATCTAATTTTATTTTTATTTCATTTTAATGATTAAAACAAATGTAGGATGCGCGATGTTACGATGTCAAACGAAAGTCTTGTATGCGGAGTTCCGATGTAAAAAAAAAAAAAACATTTGGTACGAAAAAAAAATCCCTTGAGCGTTGACTGTGGAGTTATGGTGATGTTGTATTATAACATTTCTAAGTTTAGATTCTCACTAAAAAGTTTGTCCAAATTAAATTATAGGTACCATGTACCTATATTATATTATTTAACAATTTGGAAATAATTGTTATCTCTTATTGCGAAACCATGCACCGGTAACGTGAACGCTGATATACGTATAATATGTCCACGAACAAGTGTTGCAATATTTTTTAGCCGAGGTACATATGTCATATATGTGGTGACATTCTTTTCGCGTGAAATGTCCGACGAGACCGTGTGCCGGACACACTCAGGTCACTGGTGACCAAACGGATTGCACGCATCCCGGTAACCGGGCAGCATATGAGGGTACATTCAGAACTGTCTTCCTACCATTGTCTATTGGTCTATTTAAATTCACGGCTTTTTTCTTTCCACATATTTTCACATATATTATCATAGATTAAATATATTTAATCTATATTTAATCTATGTTATTATTTATGTTACAAGTCATTTCTATGTCTAAGTATTTTCTATTAGAGCTACGAATAGCAATCATTAGTATTTTCATATAAAGTCTACGAATAGCAATAACTAGTATTTTCATATTTGGTCTACGAATAGCATTAATATGGTAAATCTCACATAAATTCTTACATATTATTATACTTTATTATTATTATTAATATTGTGGTTCGTCTACAATCAGACACATCACGAACGCGTCTCATTTATATATTTTTCTGTTTATTTCAGCGTACCTAAAACCTATGACTCATATGACTAGTCATTAGTCAAAACACATCGATCTCATGATTGACTTCATACGCGTATCTAGAAACTTTTATAGGGTTCAACAGTTGTAAACTTATTTTCTGGTGGAACGTAGCATTATTGAAATAATTACGCATTAATAAATTTTAAAAAATGCATTTATGACTGAAAAATGTTAATTTATCAATAGTTATTTTAATTAAGTACCCAAAATAGTTTAAAATGATATATAATGTTTTAAATTAAGTAATTTGTTAAATTTGAATGAAATGTTATAAATATTATTGCATACGAAAAACGATTCTAAACGGAGATGATTTATTAGTCTATAATAGGTTAACTATAATATATTAAGTTATATTTATGACAGTAAGGAAAACTTTTAGAGAATCTTCGATTAAATATACAAGTATTTTGTTCAAGCAAAATTTTTTTTATCAACAATAAAATTATATATATATATATATAAAAAAAATCTAATATGTCAAATGCCTATAACTAGCTTAAAAATTAATAAAAGAAAAATAAATTATTTAAAGAAATTGCTAATCTAAACGACTAGTAAAAATTTCAGGTTTCTAGGACTTATATCTTTTGAATAATAACAAATATTTAAAATCGTTTGAGAATAAATTGTGGTTTTATGCAATTTGTAAATATTTAAATTTCAGAAGTTCATAAATTTTTTTTTATAAAAGTCTATTAGAAATTTTTTTTTTATAGATATTTGAAGAAAAACTTATGTATAACTTCGTGTTAAAATTTTGAATCTTAAGAATAAATACTAATAACTTTATGATTTTTCAACTAGAAAATAAATTGCAAATTATCGGGATTTTGACATATTTCATAACAATTTGAACTTTGGGCGCTTATAAGAAAAGTTTTTAAATAACGATCTTCGATTTCTTTTTAATTGCTATAAATACAATTTATTTTAAAACTTTTATTAAATTTTCAAGATTTTTTGGGTATCCAAGTATTTTTTATCGGTATTGCAAAAAAATATTTAGAAAATCTAAAATTTAAATTGTTTATAAAGAGGTCAAAAAAAGCCAATATTTTTCGAAAAAAACCATGTATAGAAAACGCTAATATTAACATTTGGTGAAAATATCAAGTACTTACGGTTTTTTGTTTTTAAGTTCGAGAATTTAAAAAAAAAAATTATTTCGTCAAAAAGTGGCTTTGCGTTAAAATGTCCGTTTTTCGTAATTTTTTTATGGGGTTTTCCGATGCTTTTTAAAAGTATTGAGAACGTTTAACTTTTGATTTGCCCGTGAACCAACTAGATTCCTTTCAGAAAAGTTGCTATATAAAGAAATGGAAGCATTTTTACTGTTCCAAACGTGGCGTTAGACACAAAAATAAAAAAATAAAAATCATTGTAAAATCAATACATTCATCACTCCGTTCAGAATCTAAAACATGGTCAAATTTCTCGAATTAAAATAGTAATTACTGAATTATCAACAATAATAAAAAATTGTAAGTGTTAATACCAATGTTTGTATAATATAGATATATATAAATTAAGACAATTATTAAGTGAGATTTTATTGTATCTGGTATACAGTGTTTTTCGATGATCCAATTCGTTTCTTTCAAATTTCGATTCTTTTACGATTGACAACAGTTTGGAATTATCGATAGATCAACATTTTTGCGAGCCCTCTAAGTTAAAAGTATGTATACATTTCTATATATTATATTGTTATAATAATGCCAACCGTCTTAAGCCTCTTTTCATATCGAATTCTGCCACTGGCCACACCTAATATATAATATAATATAATATATAATATATTATGCAAAAAATGTAAGTATGAACTGTAATATTGATCACAACAGCTATATGCATGCACTATTATAACGTATATTATATTTAAATTGTAAATGTTGTGCTCTTTGGCTACGAGACTGTCAAAAATACATTGGCAGACTGTATGTGGCCCACAGGTCGCCATTTGGTGTTTCATGTGGTGGAATTCTGTAAATCGATTTATTATGTTAACGGCATCTTTCGGTTATCGACAATTTGAAACAAAAAAGGATTCCTGTGATTAGTTTTTCGATAGGTTATCAATTCTTGTTGTTAATAAAATTAGTAGTGACAGTGTTTACTGGAAGTGACACTTTAAGCCCCATTTAACGAAATAAATTCTGATTGAACATTGGCTAAAATTTTAATATTCAGAAAAACATTGAGATCTGATCATTGTTATTCGACCTACATCATACATCGTCTTAGTTTATTTCACACACGTATTTTCATTCAGATTTCGCAGCTGCTGTAGGTCGTACGTAATAAAATGCTATGCTCCCGCACAGTCCTGCATAGTATGGTGTTTAGGTACATATACTGCAGTGCGCATGGTGAGAATTTACGATCAGTAATCCAGGGACCCGGGTATAATATATTTTAGCTCGCATCCCACCCTTTTTCACCCCCTGCGAATACGGCATCGCCCAAGATGGCGAACCAACAATAAAATATAAAATATAGTAACATAACATTGTATTACAATAGTGACATTTTGTTCAGCGAACATATTATAATCTCTGTACGACATATATTATATACAAAGTATTTTTTTTCAATCAATATTCATTGAAAAACACCTGCACGTACATGTATATTAATGATCAATGTATTCACAAAACTCTGTGAGGTTTTTCGATATCCATGATTTCGATGCACCACATACAACTCTTAATAAAAGTACTGCCTATACTTTGTTTATATGCATCCATTAATTTGGATTAACTTTATTTGTATTGAATAAATTTGTATTAGAATACAGATATACGTGCACGTCTAAAATCGTATTATTACACAGTTTAATCTGATCCACCTTAATCCGAATACCTACCACAATTCGGATTCGGTTGTTGTAGTGTAATGATCTGTTTACATGCATTTTTCAGTCCTGTAGTTATTGCCAATGTGCATACCAAATGTGAATTAACTCAATTAACTAAACCGTTTTACTGTTTTAGGTAAACCGAATTAATATTCAACTGAATTGACAGATGTTTACATCATAAACGCATTTTAGAGGGCTTAACCCCCTCAACATCCAAATTAGCCCCTCTCAATCGATAACATGGATTAAAACGAAAATATAAATACAGGGTACTTAAAATTAGAATTTTATAATAATATTTAAATTTAAAATTTTAAGATTACACTAAAATTAAATTTAATTACACTAAAATACCTCAAATTGCGCCTATGGTTTTCATGCTCTTATAACTCTAGTTAACTTATTCAAATTGAGTTAAATTTGTTCTGACTGTATATAATACAATAGATTCTAAAGGTCTGAACAAAAAATATCATTACACAGTATCGTATGTTTAAGTTTATATAACCGATGTGGTATATATTTATTATCATGAAACATAGTCATGTGAAATAGAACAAACACTACAATAATATTATATTATTGATGACTAATTTGAAAAAAAAAATTGACAATATGATAATATATTATGATCAAGAATTTATTATTATTATTATAAGGAAAAAAAATTACGAACACAAAAATAAAAGTAAACCGGTCAACGTGTCTAGAGTAGACGACGGACTCATTGAGTATAATGTATAATTTTCTATATGGAACCTACTCCTCTTCATCGTCGGTCACGGCTGCGGCCGCTAAATCCTTGGAGGGGGGAGTTGCGGGTAATGTGCCGATAGTTATTCTGTACGTTTTTTTATCCTGGGAGTTGTCGCATAGGATAAAGTTGAATGTCTGCCATTCCTTCATCAAAGCAGCCAATGCATTGAGTGGGTATGGATGCAGAGGGGTTAACGGCTTGTCGAATGGTGATGGAAGCACTAGGTCCGGTGGGTGGCAACGTTCCATCAGCGCCTGGATGGCCAGCGGTCCGTGGAAGCTCGCCGGCATCCTCTTAGCCACGTTAAAGAGGGTGACCCGTGGCACCATGTATGCCAAGTTCCGATGCAGATCCAAAATATCCTCTTCCTTTATCTTGTAGCTCGAATACCTTTTAAGTAGCATCTCTTTGTTGACGGTCCCCGGCGTTTCACAAGCGGTGATCAGTTTATCGAGTATACGTTTTTCTTTGCACAACAAATTTATACGATGCTTCCAAAGCGACCAGTCTAGCATCAACAGCTGGAAACCCGTGAACGTCAGGGTCACCCCTATAAAAGGCTTTGCCACTCTTCCCTCCATCATGGGCGGTCCCGCGTCGCATGCTATCGCAATCACGCGCGGTACCCCTATTATGCGCGGTAACGGCTTATGAGAGAAAGGAGGCGAGTTGTTCACCTGAACGCCAGCTTCCTGGGGTCCGTCCGCGGTGTTCGGTTGTCTCTTCGGCATATTACTTTTCTCCGACATCAATGTCCGTAGATTTACCACGGTAAAGGTATAATTTACAACGGTTTGGATGAAATATACGCGCACAACACTAGAACGGGACGTGTATTCTAGAAGGCCGTATGCGCAACACTAAACTTATGTGCACATAACGACAGCAGTAGCAGCGGCAGTAGCAACACTTTAACGCGCTCTGGAAAATGACGATCAATAGTAAATTACTGTACAAATATATATATACATATGCGAGTTGCCGATAGGCGGGTACGTGATCCGGGCTCGTTGCAAAGCAACAGGGTGGTTTTGGAATTGAGGCTACGGATATTATTGCGCCGACGCCGTCCCCATTCCGCAGCGATGCTAGTGGTGCCACGTCTCGGTACCCGCCGGGATATACAATGATGTATGTCAGGGATCCCCGACCTACAGCCCGTCAAGTTTTTCAAACAGGCCTGCTAACCTATGTTTTGAAAATATAATAATTTTCAAATTAATAATTTCCTATTTAAAAGATAATTTATTAAGATATAAACAATAGAATACATTTGTTTCTTCAGGTGTTGATTTTAGTTTTATAATAAAATACAACATAAAATAATAAAATGGTCAGAAAATAACTGTTATCCATCCTCGATTAAATTTTCTACAAATGCATCTCTAAGCAATTTTGGCCTGCGATTCCGAAGACAATTTCAGATTTGGCCTAAGACTCCTGATGTAGGACGTAGCTGTTTCCGATCCAAGATTTTTTATTTATTTTTTTGTTTTGGTTACGATTAGTTCACGAGGAGAAAATATTATGTATAATATTGTAATAGTTGGACGTACTGAAAAAATCACATTTATTCGTTGAAGGTCGTCCTCGTGGGTGGTTGGGTGGCTCGTGGAGTGGGGAAGAAATCGATAATGCGTCTGTAAAGACATAAATATATGAGCCCCCAGTCCCCACACAATCGACCGAAGTAATTTTTTAAAATACTAAAATACGAAAAACCGTGAATAGTTGAAGTTTTCACTAAATCTTTATATTAACATTTTCTACACATGGTTAAGTTTTCAAAGTATTTTGACATATTTTGAATTATTTATAAACAATTTTCGAAATTTCTAAGTTTTTTTTTAATACCGATAAAAAAATTTGGCTGCCCAAAAACTTTTGAAAATTTAATACAAGGTTTATTATAAGTTTTACTTATCGCTAATAAAAAAAATTGGAAATCGTTTCACTCAAATTTTTTTTATAAGCCCATAAAGTTCAAATTTCTATAAAATATGTTAAAATCGCGATAAATTGCAAGTTATTTTGTAGTTGAAAGTTTATAAAAAATTGTCTGTTTTTACTTAAGGTTAAAAATTTTAACACTAGGTTATTCATAAGTTACTCTTCAAAAAACTATAAAAAATTTCTACCAGACTTTAAGAAAAAATTATATGACCGTTTGAAATTTAAATTTTTACGAAATTGCATAGAATATTGATTTATTCTCAACTGATTTTAAATATTTGTAATAATTCAAAAAGTATAAATCGCAGAAACTCAATCATATTTTTTTCAAAATATTATACTTAGTTTCAAGCAACTTAGAGGCATATGAAATATTCGATTTTTTAAATTTTTTTTTTTTATAACTGTTAATAAAAAAAAAATTGGCTGGTACAAAATACTTGAACATTTAATAGAAGATTCCACAGTTGTTTTTACTGTCATTTCAAAATTATTCAAATCCATAGGCCTAATTACTTTTATAAGTTTGAAAAGCAAATATTGATATAATGTTACAATTTAAATATAATATAATATATTATATATATATCTATTTTAGATTAATAAATCATCTCTGTTCAGAATAGTTTTTCGTATGTAATGATACCTAGCATTGCATTCAGATTTAACAAATCCATTATAATTATGACCTATCTTATGAACGAGGTGCACTTCATGTCTCCAACGCTTACTGTACAGCAGAACAAGTTTTCATCCAGTTTTTTTTATTATTTTAATTTGATTTTTATTATAATATTGTATTTATAAACAACCTATATCAATATTGGTTAATAATATTGTTAAACTAGGTATTTAAAACTAGTGTCAGTGGTGGCACAAATCATTTTCAACTATGAAGTGACTGTAAAATTTTACTACAACTACTACCACCAAAATTTATCAAATCGACCCTTGAGTGCTACGATACATACGTCTTGCATGGTCGCGCATGGCTTGCAATAGCATACATCAGCTGAGTGTAAACATATAATATGGGTATTAAAATATCTTCTTTAGTCATCAATACTCATGTGACAAGGGATCACAGCCCATGAGCCAAAGAATACCATCATCAAATTTGTAATAAGGGCACGGCCTAAGAGCAGAAGACCGTATCGCGCCACCATTGACTAGTGTTGACGTTGTTACGGACCAACATAATTGTAGGTCTTCACTAGTCAAACTCGTGTTATATTTAAAGGTCAAACTAAAGGTGGATGTACACGGGTGTAGACGTGTAGTCATTATATTAAACAAACTATCTGTCATAGGTACATGGAAAAATCAATTCAAACATGTAGGTCCTATGCTAATATATCTTCAAATATATGTACGTAATAAAAGATATATTGCAAATGTGGCCTCGGGTGAGTATTAGTTAATAGGATAACACTAGATTCATAGAATCTATAAAATAACAAGACCATTAAACTCAATTCCAAGAATTTGACCTCACGAGACAAGAAAAAAGACCACTATTACAGGGATACATGTCAAAATATCGCGGCAATATTGTAGCAGTAAAGATATCGCGGCAATATTGTCGCGGTAAAAATATCGCAAAAGCAAATATGTCGCAAAAATAAAATATCGTACATAATAATATAACATTTTATATTTTCATCACAGCTTAAAAAATAATACTTTGTAAAATATGATTAATAATTTTATAATACCTACATATTCGTATACTACATAGTCACATCATATTTGTCACCACAAGTTAAAAAATAATAATAAATAAGATACTTACAATTATATATAATTAATCATTTTATAATTCATATACTAGTATACACTACAATATTACATAGTTACATCATATTTTTCAATATTGGCTTAGTTATATCACACACATACGGGGTATATAAGGGAATAGGAAACAGACTCAAAAGTAGGTGTGTTTAGTCCGATCAATTACGAGCACCTTCACGTCAAGTAGATTAATAATTTAATGTTTTACATTTGATAAATTTATTATAAAAACCCAACAGTAAATTTGATAAGAGTATTTATTTTAAACACCTCCATCCAACATCAACACGACAACGATTAGTAGTTGCACGCAACAACGTATTTTGGTTTTTAACTGTGACATCAACATTGAAATCCTGGTGAATTCTGGTTTTAACTAACTAATTATCATAAATCAACTAGTTTTGAAGAATTCCAGGTTTTAACGATAACATATATTACAACGTGTTTATAACTTTATTAGAACATTTTATTTAATTAGAAAAAAAAGGAAATATTAATAATACGACTAATACATCGGATGATAATATGATGTTTATACATATTTATATTTCTTGTAATAGTTCACTATAGTTAACGTGCACATAACACACTCCTATTGCAGAGGTGATGGCGTGTGCCAACGGTCACGAAAACGGGTTTATGCAGCCGGGCGACTATCCACGGCGGTCATTGCGTGTTCGTGGTCGGCCAACATTTGTTCGTACCGGACTCGTGGTTGCGCTTAGCCGGTGTTCGTGCGCGCGGGCCGAGAATGCGCTCAAACACGTCGTGGCCGAGAAACGCCAGCTTGACGTGGCCGTCGGCATAGTACACGGACGCGGCGGCATCGCAGCTGTGGCCATTACAGTCAGCGGGGGGCACCAGCTCGCCGAAGTGGCCGCCCTCGCGAATAGTGCGGACGTGATGGACGCGCGCGCCCGTCCGGTCGGCCACGTGGACGGTGACGGTGCCGCGCAACACGAAGTACGTGCCGTCGCTCGGGTCTTCGGGGCCAGCGATCAGGTCACCGGGCACGTGGTGCCGGGTCACGAGCGCGTCGGTCAGGTCGGCGCGGTCGCGTGGCTCGAGCGCGTTCAACGCGGGCACGGACCGCATGAACCGGTCGAACGTGTGGCGGCGGGCGGTCTCGGTCCTGCGCACCACGCGGTCGAACGTACGCCGGTCCAACACCCACAGCGCGCCGTCCGTCACGGCCTCGACGGTGACGGTGGCGGCGGCGTCGTGCGGCATGTCGTGCATCAGCGCCAGCTCGCCAAAGCTGCCGGTGCCCGCGTACGTGCGCACCACGCGGTCCGCGATCCGTGCCACGTACGTGCCGCTGCCCACCACATAAAAGTGACCGCCGGACATCATGTCGTCGCCCTGCTCGATGATCACTTCGCGCGCGCGCACTTCCCGCTCGAACATTGCGTCGACCAACGCGTCCGTCATCTGGTCCACGTCCAACGCCCCGAACGCCAGCATGTCCCGCACGCTGGCCACCAGCACCCGACGCTGTTCGTCCGACTTGGTGAACGTCCGCTCCTGCCTACCATGCTCGTCGGCGTCCTCGTCGTCCACCACGATGCCATCGCCACCACTGCTCTGCGGCGTCCGCGTCACGCAATCGCTTCGCTCCGGCCACGCCTCGTCGTCCGCGCTCAAGCCGCCGCCGCCGTCGTACGCGTGGTCCTTTGCGCACCCGTACCCCGAAGGCCACGCACCCCGGCACCTCTTGAGCCGTTCGAAGTACTCGACCCCGTAGTCCACAATGTCCACCGCGCCCTCCATCAGGTACCCGGTGCACAAGTCCAACAGCAACTGCTTCAGGTCCGCTTGCACCGTGTTCGCGCTCGTCTTCAGTCGGCCGTCCGACGTCCTACTCCGGTCGCTTTTCCCTATGCTCGTCTAGAACATTGGCCGTTAACTTAATTATTTCAAATCTAATTTTTTTTTTTAATAATAAATAATTTAGTATTGCATTACAGCAAAGTCGTATTAAAGTATTTATTGAAAAAAAATTTATAAACCGAATTTTTAGAAAAATTATAGTATTTAAATACCTTATTTGAGTCATTAATCTATCACGTTATTTAAAATTCTTGGAAAATTTAAATTTAATAATTTAAATAATTATTGTACATGCAATTATTGTATATTTTATCAAAACTAGATAAGTTATGTTTTCTCTAAATTCTGAATAAATGAATACTGATGTATACTTCATGCGATAAAATTATTTGGTACACCACACACAATAATATTGCGAAATAATATTATCGTAGAACATGATAAACATTTATTAGAAATCTATAAGCATCAAAATGAGAGTTTGGGTTTCGAAAATAAAAAAAAAATGTTTAGTACATTTTTAATGTATCACAGTACAATATAATAAAAAAAGTGAAAAATAATGAATAGAACATAAATTATAGCATTTTTGGAATCATTCTGAAACACCCTATAATTTTGCGTTGAATAATACCATCAATCGGTCTGAAATATAATTTAAACGAAAATCAATGTCTTTCTTGTTCAATGTTAATTATTAAAAAAAAAGTGTACTACAATTTCGCCTCTTTTATCTCTGTAAGCTATACTTTATACAGTTCTGTATATTTTAATCACATTAATATTATGACTTGATATCTAATACGTCACTAAAATAAGTTTCAAGAGGAATTATATTTTCTGTATAATTTATTTCGAACGATTTTTATCATGCCTATGAATGTTGATTAATTATAAATTAATTAGAATGTTAATGATTAAAATTTGTAATCGTACTTCACTTTTATAATACCTTTTTGATACCATGTAATAATGGGGATTTTTTAAAATAGTAATTTTAATTACCTCATTATTTTTATTAATTTTACGAATCGACTGTCCATTTTGTGAAAATAGTGATTTAAAATATGTATACTTACGACATATATTGACTAATGATTATTAATATACTGTTTAAAATTTTATTATTACTTTCGTTGTATCTTCTGAATTTTTATGCATACTAGAGGTTTGCAATTTCTGTAAGTACAATTCGATTTCTTGATCCTCTTGGATACTAGATGGATCATGCGTATTTGAACTTAATTTTGCATTTTTCCCAACAGTTCCTAGTTTGTAAAATAGTAACAAAGCAATATCAAATAGGATGTATTATATATATATTAACATTAAAACCAGTTAAATGTTTTCCTAAGAATACCAGCTGTGAGCACACTTTTTCTGTCCTCCGAATTAATTGTTATCTCGTTTAACGAAGAAATTGATTTTTGCGATTCTGATTTATGGTTATAACTGTAGCTGCCTGAATTTTCATTCAACTGAAAAAATCGATTATTCAACTCGTATATTTACTTGATCCTTAGAAAATTGTTATAATAATATATTGCTCAATAATATGTATGGTTCAACTAAATATTCATAGGAAAACTTGAACTTTCATAAATTTATTCCTCAATCATAAGATGTACATACACTTTGTTTGTCTTCCGTACTAATTTTCATTTCGTTTATAGGTGAACTGGATTTTTGCGATTCAGACTTATATTCATAACTGTAGTTTTCTGAATTTTCATTCAACTGAAAAAGTCCATTATTTAACTCGTATATTTATTTGGTCTAAATTGTTCAGTAATAATATATATATATATATATATATACACTTTGCTCGTCTTCCGAACTTATTTTCATCTCGTCGATCGGAGAAATGGATTTTTGTGATTCTGACATATATTCATAAATGTAGCTGCCCGAATTTTCATTCAACTGAAAAAATCGATTATTGAACTCGATTTACTTGATTTTTAGGAAATTGTTATAATAATATATTGCTCAATAATATGTATGGTTAAACTAAATATTCATAGGATAACTTGGACTTTTATAAATTTCTCAACAATAAGATGTACATACACTCTGTTCGTCTTCCGTACTAATTTTCATTTCGTTTATAGAAGAACTGGATTTTTGCGAATCAGACTTATATTCATAACTGTAGCTTTCTGAATTTTCATTCAACTGAAAAAATCGATTACTCCACTCTTATGTTTAATTGGTCTTAAGTAAATTGTTATAATAATAAATCATTCAATATCTGTATTATTCTGCTCAATATTCACAGGAAAGCTTGGTATCTTATAAATTGTTATTATAATATATTGCTCAGTAATAATATGTACACTTTGTTCGTCTTCCGTAATAGTTTTGATCTTATTGATCTGAGGAATGGATTTTTGTGATTCTGACTTGTATTCATAATTGGAGCTTTCTGAATTTTCATTCAACTGAAAAAGTCAATTATTTAAGTCAATTTACTTAATTTTTAGGAAATTGTAATAATAATATATTGCTCAATAATATATATGGTTTAACTAAATATTCATAGGAAAACTTGGACTTTTATAAATTCCTCAATAATAAGATGTACATACACTTTGTTTGTCTTCCGAACTAATTTTAATTTCGTTTATAGGAGAACTGGATTTTTGCGATTCAGACTTATATTCATAACTGTAGCTTTCTGAATTTTCATTCAACTGAAAAAATCGATTACTCCACTCTTATATTTATTTGGTCTTAAGTTAATCGTTATAATTATAAATCATTCTATAATATCTGTATTATTCTGCTCAATATTCACAGGAAAGCTTGTTATTTTATAAATTGTTATTATAATAAATTGCTCAGTAATAATATGTACACTTTGTTCGTTTTCCATAATAGTTTTCATCTTATTGATCCCAGGAATGGATTTTTGTGATTCTGACTTGTATTCATAATTGGAGCTTTCTGAATTTTCATTCAACTGAAAAAGTCAATTATTTAACTCGTATATTTATTTGGTCTAAATTGTTCAGTAATAATATGTACACTTTGTTTGTCTTCCGTACTAATTTTCTTTTCGTTTATAGGAGAAAAGAATTTTTGCGATTCTAACTTATGAGTATAACTGTAGTTTTCTGAATTTTCATTCAACTGAAAAAAAGTGATTATTTCACTCGGGTATTTACTTGGTCTTTAGTAAATCTTTATAATAATAAATTATTTAAAATTCTAGTATGATGACTCACGTATATTATCCAATGTAATATTCACAGGAATACTCGTTACTAGTATGATACGTATATTGGGAAAATAAATCGGGTGTACGCGCATGCAGTGGACTTTCATGAGAAATCTAATCTTATATTATTATATCTTAGTCGTAAAATGTCTTCAGTTTTTTTTTAACCACATGAGTATTGTACCGAATAGGTTTGATGTAAAGAACGCAAATGCTTTTAAATTAAATTACAAACCTCAAATTCCGTAGATATCTCGTTGTTTATCATAGAGCCATTTTCTGTATATGACATTATAGCGATACGAGTGTCAACACAAATATATAGTAAACAATAAATAATTTAAGACAAACGATAAAACAGTTTTAATTGTGTTTTAAACTGATACGAAAACCATACATATTTAGAAAACGAAAAAAAACATGAGTAATGTGTATTTTTATGAATCATTTATTTATTTGTATACAAATAATATTTGTAGCTTAGAAACAAGAATTAAAAAAAAAAGATCAATGTGAAATAGTATTAAAACAAGCTAACTTTATTGTAATGATAGATCTCGATCAAAAAACAATGCTATTCACAGTTTGAATCATTTTTTTTTTTTTTTTAAACAGTATTGTTTATAAATAAGATAAAGAAATACAAGGAATAGTTAGTTTATACATTATTACTTTATTTCCATTACCTATATATTTTTTCTAGTTTTCTGGTATCAACTCCAACCAATTAAATTTATTCATTCAAATGTATCTATTTTAGATTATTAGAAAACTAAAAATAAAAGTGCCAATGTGGAAAAAAATAACTGATTTTTTTTCCTCTAAAAACGGTGCGTTATTCATATTGCATGTATACAATAAGTCAGTAATTAGTATTATAATTTGGACACACGCACACACACATGTATTCTTAAATCTTTTGAGTGTTACACTAAGTTTTTCGAGACATTATAAACAATCCAAACAATGACAATAATAATAAAACTATACATATGTGTAGGAGCGTATACAAGGGGGGGGCGATAGGGGCGATCGCCCCCCCTGGACATTGTTGAATGTGTTTCATGTATAGGTGCTTTGTGCTTACATATTTTAGTATAATATTATATTAAAAAATTAAAAATACAGTGCATATTTTTTCTTAATGGAAATGGATAATGGTTATCAAAAACCTGTTATCAATTAATAAAACTATAAGCTGATAGGCTCTGTAACAGACAGTGTGACATCGATGTTGAAAAATTGTTAAAATTGAAGCTTTTCTACTTTAAGGAGGTATGCAGGTATGCATGTATATTTTGCTTTTTTTTAGTTAGAAGAAAATAATTTTGGTAAATAGCAGGGCTTAGAACTTATTTTTTAGCTTACTAGGTAATAAATCTAATTAACTAAAAAAAACTGCCTTATGCAATAATTTGCATTAATGTACCTACCTACTCTTTAGTCTTTACTTACCCATGTTGAGCAAAATCAGTTTAGATTATTTTACAACTAGTTATTATTTATGACATAACTTAACTAGTTAAAAATTCTATCATATTTATTTAATTCGCGCTATTCAGTATTACTTTACCTACTCAGAGAGTCTGATTTAGATATTTAATTGATTAATTGATTTAATTATGTGATTATTTTTATAAATTTGTCCATCTTCTTTGCTTTGCATTAATCATAACTCCTTTAGATTTTGGCTGTTTGCTTATTGCTTTCTAAAATATGTTTAATGTTACATCAGGTTAAAAACATGGCTGAGAAGCCAAATATCTCAGAAAAGACTGACAGGTTTGGCTTTGATGAACATTCATAGAAACATAACTATTGACACATTAAAAGTTATAGAAAGATTTTCAAAGACCAAAAGAAAATTGGATTTTGTTATTTAAATATTATTTTATTATTATATTATGTGGTTATTATAATATACTTTTATATTAATTATATGTACCTATTTCCTATGTCAAGTTATTTTATTTGGTATACTGTTGATGTTGTTTATAATAATTAATGTTATGGGTTACGAAAGTGGGTAGAAATCAATTATTGAAGTTTAAGCAAGCAAAACGATCAAACAATTTTGATCCGCCAATTTATTTATAATCTGTACACTGTCGTTTATGTACAAATTTCGCCCCCCCCTCCTGGAAGAAGAGCTGAATACGCCCCTGCATATGTGTATCCTATCAATGGGCAGATTAAACCGTTGAATAGATCGTAGAACACGCATATTACGACGTACGTGTCCATTGGTAAGCTTGCTACACTTACACGTACGCAAACGAGTAATGTGCACCGGATAAGGAATAAATTTCATAAATACACCATAATTACACCGAACACTTCCACGAGGTACCTATACCGGCTTACTATACTGTGATTGCGTGTCGAGTGAAACAGTGGTGGATGTTGGATAATTTTGTAGGGGGGTGTTAACATAATTGACAATTGTTTAGTTTGCATTATAATTAATAATATGTACTTCCATTTTTAAACAATATTGGTAATTTATTTAATATTGTGTTAATTACATATATCACATAGATTATTATATAGGAGTGTATTATCTCATGCACACTTATAACGGGCATCGCTATTATTGTCTTATATCATTGTAAATATAATAAAAGGAATGGTTAAATAAATATCGATAAGAAACATAAGTTGTACAGTCGTTGCCAGATAAATTGAGACGGCGGCGGCGGTGGCGCGATAACGGAAAACCAGTGGTTCTCCGTATTTTAATATTATTACCGAAAATACATCAATAAACCAGTTTTTAGCAGCGTAGGGCAACCAGAACGGGAGAGAGAGAGAGAAGAAAATTTTGTAGAAAATTTTTTGCTCTGAGCCGGTTTTGAACTGTTGACTGCACGTGTCGTAACCAACTGTGTGACCTTTGCACCACACTGCCAGCGACTAGTTTGGGCTACACTTACAGAAAAGCGCCGCCGCCGTCGTCACAATTTATCTGGTAACGACTGTAATACTTGAAACCCAGTTTTATAAGTTCAAATGCAAATAATAATCTTATAATAGTAATATTCATAAATTATATTTACAATATTTTAATTTTAATATGATATTTTTATGGTATAATACTCGTCCATAAATAATGATAGACGTAATTTTTTATCTCTTTAAACATAGTTTAAGCAAATCTGTTTTTATAATATCTTATAAAAATGTCCAAATAAATTTGACAGGAGGACTGAATCCGCCACAGTGGTAGCACGAGTTAATAGTGAGACATAAAATGTAAAGATTAAACAGTGCTATAGAATGATACTGAGAGGTGATTGCAGCTATTCAGTCGATTAAACTACAAAGTTGTGCTGGACTTGAACGTCACTCGTCGAGATCATTACAATAGCCGTCATAGTTATTATTGTGTAATAGAACTATTGCCATTTTATAGTATAAAATATATATTTTGAATGACCTTTTTTTTTTGCTCACCATAGCTGTGTTTATTTTCTAAAAATTGTCCCTCTAGTAATTTTGAGTTGCCCATTCCTGGCATATAGTATCAACTTTTAAATAATCATTGATATTTTCCTTTATTGATCTAAGTCACAGCTAAAATTCTCAAAAGTTAATTTTTATTTTTCTTATTATATATAATGCATACAAATATTGAAGTATACATAATATAGAATATCATTGGATATGTATCTTAAAATAGTTAAAACGCGAGGTCCCTCAAGGCACGAGGCCCTGGGCAAGTGCCCAGTTTGCCCTGTCCTCGGGATGGCACTGCTATACAAATGTGAGTATTATTATCAGTAATGTAGTCGTAATTTTTTTAGTGAGTATACGCTTAAATACGATTGATAATTAAACGTAGGACCTTGCCCCCCCCCCTATATGGCTATATATACGTAGTTATAAGTTTCATATTTATATTATATATTATAACCTGTCACCATTATACTCTCAGAAATATGTAATCATACATTTTATGACACTTGGGATTAATAATAACATAAATTAATACAAATTAGAAATAGCATAATATGAAAATATTAAAATATAAAATAAATATCTCATTTTC
>JAIPRK010001620.1:0-52012 GCA_025469195.1 Chaitophorus viminalis
AGTGGCAACGTGCAGATAGAACTTGACTGATTGTGACCGGTAGTGAGAACTGTACATCATAATCCTTGACCGTGACTTGACCGTGACCGGACCGAACCGAGACCGCTAATGTGAATAGAGCTTAAAGTGACACTACTTTTCTTCTGTCCTGTTTGTCTTCGTGTCATTTTACCTTGTTACCATGTCGCTTTTCATGGCCAAGTGGTGGCCCTGAAAAGGGCCGTTTTACTGTATGCGTGCTCCGTTACAAGTTTGTTGTTATGGTTTTAACAATTTATTATAAAACTGTAATAATAATAATAGACTAATTGAACTAATAATGATTTAAATCAATTTACATTCATACAGACCTTCAAGCTGGAGGTAAGTTTGTGTTTTATTTATGTAATAATAAATTTATCTCTATGGAATTAAAGTGAAAACTGTACAACGAAAGGGCATACGTATTAATAGTGTTTTGCGCTTAGGCCGATGCGGCACAACGTCTACGTAATTGCCGTACGCTATTAAAAAAAAAAAAAAAAAAAAGGGCGAGGTCCTAAAATCACACGTCTCTTTTTGGATCGATCAGGGTAGCGGACATAGCTTTATTTATAATACTTATAAAGATGAAGAAAAGGAAACACTTCTTCTATACTAGTAAAATGACATATAATTTATTACAATATAATAATTATTTACAAATGATTGTACTTGGGCGCCTTACACTAAATATAATAACAATAAGCCGTACAATAAACATTAATAATAATAATAATAATGATAAAAAATAAGGTAATAAAAGGGAGGCACAGCCCCCGTTACCTTGGTATACTTGGTTCCCGTTGGATTTAATCCCACGCGACCGTGGAAAACTCTCAACACGTGCGACGGAAACTCAAGTATACGGAAGATAGGTCCCGGTTAGAAGTTCGTGATCGATGACGAATCACAACAGAGACACTAAACACTAAAATGGATTAAAGGCGACAGGCTCAAAGGAAAAGCACCGAACCGCCACAGAGTACCGCACACCACAGGAGTCACTCGACGACAGCCGACGATCTCGAGAACATTCTCTACGGTCACGGTGAGCAAATCGATCCGATAAGATATCGGACCGGTTCCGGGCAAGCAGAGAATATAGGCTGTGAGTCTCGAACAAATAGATATTACTTTGTTTTAAACACATGTCAATTTATTGTATTATAGACCGTATATTATATTAAAATATGCAATGTTACCAGCTACGTTTCGTTTCTCTCCTTTTATTGGTTGGAATTATTGTCGCTTCTCCTTTGTTTGATAAGTTGGTGTTGTTCACTTCTGTCTCTCCTTCTCGGCTCTTCACAGGTATCATCAGTTTGTTTGAGAATCTTCTCTTTACTAGTTTTATTGAATTTTGTAGCTTTTTGGATATTTTTCCCTTTTATTAGTGCTTTATCAGTTAATATTTTGTCCCCATATCGGACTGCTTCCTCCCGAGCCGGCGTTACAGAATCATCAATTTTGTTTATTATAATTATTTAAGGTTGCAGATATAATATATAGATATTAACTAGGGACCAAAGAAGTATTTTCTCACCCAAACTTCCGCTCTCCTTCTATATTGGGCTTGGGTATTTTGATATACAACTCTACTTAAGACGGGTACCTAAACATGAAGGTAACGTATATTTCCATGCTTTACATGTTTTTGTAAATTTTTTGAATGTTGAAGATTGAATGATATCACGGGCTCCTCGCATTCACTGCTGAAAAGCTCTAAGACTTTGTTTTTCCATTAATTCCTTGTCGCCTTCCGAGTGATAATGGCCAAATAATATAATATTTTTTGTTTGTATGAATTCATAATAGAGTTTTAACGGAGTGTATTGAGTATGCTTTTTTTTATTGTTTGATATAATCTGTGAATGAACATATAAGATGTATTGAATTATACAAGTTTTATATACACATATGCCAATTCCCAAACATAGAGCAAAAATACATAGTTATGGTCTTTAGTTTTATTGCGAAATCTCTTCCGCTGTTTCTCCGGGATCCGGAGGTATATGTTATATCGGGTGTTTGCATTAGTATGTGGACAATTTTCCATCATGTTCTTCGATCGTTAGTATATTATTATCTCTCACTTGTCGTATGTGACAAGATCCACTATATAATAGGATAAGCTTTTTTTTTATTTCCGGACCCCGCTGATGAAATTTAATGCTTCCGCATCAATATTTCTTCATCTATTTTATACTGTTGGAATTTCTTACCGTAATTGTGATATCAAAAACGGTTGGTTGCTGCATTTTTTAGTTTTTTTATTGGCTAAATTGACTATTAATTCATGTTCATCAAGTATTGGAGGAGTAAAAAATTGACAAGACTATCTCTGATTAGTACTGATATTTTTACTGCTATTATTTGGCATCTAATTTTGTTCTGCACACGTTAGTCACAAAATGGAATTCACGATTAAAATCGGTGTATTCCATGACTATATCTTCTAGAATATTGGTTTTTATTTCTTAAAATTTCTTTATTTCTTTTATTGCTTAATTCCCTACGTCCCCTTGACACTTTTCTTGGTTATTTGACTCATGTTTTGTTCAGTTTCGACAAATAACGTATGTAAAATTGTAATGATTATAAACATATAAAATAATATATAATAAAAGTAATAAACGAATTTGCTTTTTAATTACTACTATTTGGAAAGTGAAACCATGTGGGTCATGAATGATTTTTCGGAGGAAAATTGGTTCGTGATTCTAAAAAGTTTGAAGACCACTGCATTACAGGATTATTCTTTGACTAAAATTGGCTTAAATTATGAATTGTAAAGTAGATATACCAATAGCACAATGAAAACTAACGTCTTATTATTTTGACTAAAACCTTAAAACACAAAAGTTGAAAAGTAATTTTGTATTTCTTTGTTAAGAGATCACAACACTCGTATGTGTTATTTCCGTCTTACAATCGAACAGTATAGCACAATTTCGTCGAGTAGTTCAAATGTTGTTTTGTTAGCTTAATAAAAGCATAAAATACCCTAATATCAAATATCATGAGAACAACATTAGCTGATTTTCTACATCGGTTTTTATAGTATAATAATTTTTTTGAATCAGCTATGAGTTTTTAATTGCAATTTTTCATATACTCTTTAATTATCTATGACTCTATGTTATAATAATTTATTCTTATTTATTATGAATAACCACACACAAAATTTTGATTGTCAATGATAATTTTTAGCGAATGCACACCCAGATAAGATTTACAAGACAGAGCCCTACTGTAAGTTAATATTGTTTTGAAAGTAGACAACTGACTAATACTACAGATAAAATATAATTAAAGCTACTAAATAAAAATTTCCCTTTATAGCTTGATTCTATACAATAATTTGTTAATTTACACCTTTGTACCTATTTAAATCATATATACAATAGAGCATTAATCTCTCCTTGGTCAACTTAAAGTTCCACTTCAATATAGAACACATATATTAGATTAAACGTAAATATTTTCAAACATCATTAAATGGAGGTATCCTGTGCGAGAAGGATAATGTTCGTACCTCGTTTACCGGTAGTAGCAATTTCAGTATAGCACAAAGAAAAGATACCTATTGCCAATGCTCCCCTCATAAGTGAATCTTCCAACAATCAGAACGGAGCACATTATAATCATGCGATATCGATAAAAAAGATTCAACATCCAATAAAATTTGGTTTTAAATTTGAAATTTCCATACACCGTTATTAACATTTAGTGATTTAGGAATTATTTCATTGATATATCTGGAGATATAATGTAACCTACATTTAGATAAATTGTGGGTTACATAATTGTCAGTTTTGGGATTTTTTTTTCTTTTTAATTGAATAAAAAACCAAACATTTTAGATAAACGTCAATTGAGAAAGATAAATGGAAAAGTAGGTAATGTATTATAAGATATAATATTCTTAATTTCTTTTAATTTATACAATTTAAGTCAGTTAGGTACTAAAATTATCCCCCACATTATTAAAAAAAATACCTACGTATAAAAAATAAAGTAAAAAAATTATCAGATATAGTAAATAGAAACATTTATACCTTAATCTTTTTGAAATACGTACCTAGCTTATATTTTTTCATTTTCATTTATAGTTATTTAATAAACTCCATGATTTAACCTCTATAAGTACCTATATTATTTATTGATTTTTTTATTTTCTTTTATTATAATATTCATTTTTGAAATTATTTATTATTATATTTCAACTATTTTACTAAGTACCTATTCTTTCCGATCCTAAATACTATAAATTAATAAATTTAAACTTGTGTGGTATTTATGTAATAGCATAAAATACGTTCGCTCAATTTCTGTTCTATATTTTGGTCTCACTATCATGACTGCCACTGTCATTGTATCGCGACTTTGACATATTACCATAGAAGATGTATCAGTATACTAAAAACATGTCAATATATAAAATAATTGTGAGATTAAAAAGTTGAATGATAATTGATTTGATGTATATAATTGTTCCTAATTATTATTTATCAATATTTTAGAATTTGGAGATGATGTGATAGATGGCAAGTAAATTTTTGTGTTATATAGATTTTTATAAATTATAAAATAATAATTAATAGAAATTAGAGAAAAATCTTTACTGTATTTGAAATATATTGAATCAAGTTAATGTTATTAAAAATTAATTTTAAGGGTATTTGAAGCAGTGGCGTAGCTAGACACTTTTCTGTGTAGGTCCGATATTTTGATGTATGGATTACTAATTAATATTTTTATAAAATAAAAAAGTATCAGATTACCATATGTTTTACATTTATTATAGGCATATAACATGGATTTATTTTATTTTTTAAAACTAATAATAGAAAATTAAATTAATAAAAAAGATATAGCTATATTAAAATATTTTTAGATTGAAAATTCCAATTTTTTTTTTTTTCATTGATGCAAACTCGTCAATTACAGCAGATGGATTTTCTATAAATTTTCCACTTATTTCTCTCTCAATAGACAGCAAAGTTAAATTATTTAGTCTGCTACTTGTCATCGTTGATCTTAAATATGTTTTTACTTTTTTCATCGTCGAGAAACTCCTTTCTGCTGAGGCACTTGATACTGGAACTACCAAAAGATATTCAATAATTTTTGTTAATTCTTCAAATCCAACTTTGTATTTTTTTACTTCTTGATATAATTCAAAAAAATCAGATACAGATAAAAATAAAGTTTTTCCCAGTTGACATTGGCATTTTAAATTGGTTATAAATTTATTTGATCGATAAAACGGAAATGTTTCAGCATAACGACAAATTATTTCACTCTCTAAAAATGTTGATGAATTTTGATCTATGAATTTTTGGCTTCTAAAGTTGCATACATATCATCATTTATATATTATAACTTCGGTTTATTTCGAAATATATTACGTCTAAAATATTAAAAAATATTCTTTTTTGTTCTGTTTTAGTGTCATTAGATGAATAAGCTATTTTTTTACCAGTACTAATAGTTACATTATAATCAACTGAAGTACTTGAATTTTGTCGTGTTCTATTTGATAACAAATTATCACTTGATGGCGTAGGTATTTTATAATTTTAAGTAATAACCAATGACTGCGTATATAATTCAAAAAACTTCTCATCATTAAGTAACTCTAATATTTGTTGTTTTGTTGTATTAATTAATAATGTACAACGTTTTATATCAAGAGTAGTTGATTGCAAGTTAATTGATCAGCAATTTTTGATATTTAATATTTCCTTAAAACACACAATTATTATGATAACTTCAAATTTAGCAAACTGTATGGTCAAACCCTTTGCCTCTGCAGCTTCCTGTATTTTAGTACTTTCTCTAAATGCATTAAGAACTTTTAAAATATCATTAAAATGATTTTTGAAAAATGTAATACCCTTGTGTTTTGAAACCCACCTTGTTTCACAATGTTGTGGTACTTTAAACTTGGTTTCTTTTATAAAAGCATAATGGCGAATTGTTAATACCGATTGGAATGTATAAATAGCTTCTAATAAACCAAGTATTTTATCTACTTCTTGAATATTTTTCATTACATCAACTAGAACTAGGTTTAATCTATGAGCATGACAATGAATATACGGACACGGATTATGTGCAAATTCCCTTATTTTTGTTTGAACACTAGAAAAAGCTCTGGACATTACTGACGCGCCATCATATGATTGACTTACACAATTTGAAATATCCAAACCAACATTATTACAAAAAAAATATTATGCCATCACACAGTGCTTCAGCATTTAATTCGTTCAATTCGACAAAACTTAAAAATCTTTCTTTAATTTTTAAATCGTGCAAATATTGAATACAAATACTCATTTGTTAAGTTTTTGACTGATCTCTAGTCTCGTCTACAATTAAACTAAATATCTGGCTCCCAATATGAACTTCATTTATTATTAATTGTAATACAAGCTTCGATGTAGCTTATATTAAATCGTTTTGTATTTCAGGCGATATGTATTTGCTATTTTTAGGTAATAAATTAAAGTTGGTTTTAAAATTTTCATTTTCGATGGAAAGTAATTTTATAATTTCTAAAAAGTTACCTTCATTTACGTCATGACGTGAACACAAACTTGCATCACAATTTTCACTATTGAATTCTTCTTTTCTTTCTTTTCGATGTTCTCGTAGTCTGATATCTTGCAGTGCACAATATAAAACACACCTTATTACACTTGTTAAAATAGCTCGATTTTTTATAACTTGCTCCTTGACTTGTTTATTTATTTGAGTCAAAACTGATCCAGTTTTTTTGGTTGATAGCCATGCACCATATTTAGCTATTGCATTTTTATGTGAAGTAGTATTATCATGTTTTTTAGTCATGTTACTTATATTTTTCCAATCAGAATATCCACCAGTAATTTGAACATCTTTTTCAATTTGCGAATGAGAAGGAAAATGACAGCAATAATAACAAAATACGGCATTCATCTTGATTGAGTATTCCAACCATGGGTACTTATTGTACCAATTACTTTGAATGCTACGTTGCTTACCAGATATACAAGTACGAGGAAAACTGATGATAGGTTGTACCGAGGTTGCTAACCGAAACAGTTGAAACATCAGTTGATTTTAAATTACCTGATGTAATTAAAAAACGTTTCATTTTTCGAAAATGAGCGACGCAACGGACTAAGTAAAAATAAAAGCGAAACATAATCACTTCGTTGTATCGTTGTACTTAAGACGTAGTTTCGATTAGTATCTAAACTAATCGAAAATCGCAAGCGTATCTATTCGACTGCAACTTATATTACAGTCTCGTTATTTTTGGAAATAATCTTCAATTAAAAGGATAAGATTAATATCTATCATACTGGTTATTATAGTTGAGAATATTCAGGTAACGGGCAATACAGGCTGTCGGGCTATAATATTATATTATCACATGCTTCGATGCACTATAAATTTCGACGGATGCAAATTAAAAAACATCGGGATTTAATTTTGTTAATTAAAACCCTATTTACAATATATTAATTCTATTACTTTAAATACATATTATAGTCATATACATATACACTACACATTTAATAGGATAATTTTTTTATTTGTTGGAAAAAAGTGGGTAGGTCCGGGCCTACCAGGCCTACCCGCAGTATATGCCACTAATTTGAAGTCGAATTTAAAACTAAAACACATCAAAATATTAATATTATAATATTCCATCAATTTCAATGATTTCACTAATTTTATGCACAACATTTACTCATTAATTAATTGTCTTTTTGCTTTACTTAGGCGCATGGCACAAAGTACATAAAAACAGCTTTTATCTACATGATTTTTAATTAAATGTTCTAGTGAAAAAATAATAGTATATATAAAACATTAATTAAACAATTATATATATATTTTTATTTTTATAAGTGGACAAATTTAAACTGATGAATTCCTACCGTAAAATTAGGTGGAGGCAACACAAACTAAATTAAAATGCATTAGCTGGCCCTTCAAGTTGAGCCTTTTGTTATAACTAGTTATTATTACTTACATTTTGTATTCATTGTCTAGTCTCAGAAGTTCAAAGTCTCTAATCAAAATATGTAACGGGGCAGTTATTGGATTTTACTACATGTTTAGTCAATATTAAATGACACTTTCATCTTGTCATACACGACTGATAAGTGTCATTTTACATTGACAAGACGCAAAATGGCCACATAATATCAGGGATGTCCGAGAGGCCGACGGATATGGTTTTATACGAGCATATCTGACTCAAATCCGTACACGATCCCATTAAATCTCAATTAAAAAAAAACGGGTGGGCATCGCTTTGCTGTACAGTTGGGGTGGAGTGTACCTCGTTTATAGGATAGGTCATTCTTATTAAGGATTTGTTAAATTTGAATGCAATGATAGATATCATTGTATACGAATGACGACTTTGAACGGAGTTAATATGTTTGTCTAAAACGTGTATGTAATAATATAGTATTTTATATTTAAATTGAATTATAATGCAATTTCGTAAAAATTTAAATTTAAATCGGTCATAAAATTTTATGTCAATATTCACTGTTCAAACGCTTATAAAAAAAAATTTTGCCAATGGATTTTGATGATTTTTGAATGACAATAAAAACTTCTTGTGTGGAATCTTTTATTAAATTTTCAAGTATTTTGTAGTAGTCAATTTTTTTTTATCACTGATTATAAAAAAAAATGTAATAAATTCGAATTTTTTAAATGCCTATATGTGGCTTAAAAATCAATATAATATTTTGAAAAAAATATAACATAGAAGAAATGCCTATCTTAACAACTGGTAAAAATTTCAAGTGTCTGCGACTAATACTTTTTGAATAATAACAAACATTTAAAATCGTTTGACGATACTTTGCTATTTTATGCAATTTCGTAAACATTTAAATTTCAATCGGTCATAAATTTTTTTCCTTTTGGTCCGGTAGAAATTTTTTTAAAGATTTTTGAAGAGTATCTTATGGATAAACTAGTGTTAAAATTTTGAACCTTAAGTATGAACAGAATAAATTTTATGAATTTTTATCTACAAAATAACTTGCAAATTATCATGATTTTGACACATTTTATACAAATTTGAGATTTATGGGCTTATAAAAAAAATTTGAACAAAACGATCTCCGAAATGTTCTAATGAAGATAATTAAAGCTTATTATAAACCTTGTATTAAATTTTTAAGAGTTTTCGGTCAGCCAATTAAAAAATATAGATGTTTAAAAAAAAAAATATTTACAAAAATCGAAAATTTAAATTATCTATAAATAAATCAAAAGATGTCAAAATACTTTGAAAACTTATCCATATATAGAGAAAGTCAATATAAAGATTTGGTGAAAATTTCAAGTTGTTGCGGTTTTTGGTTTTTGAGTTAGAGCATTTCAATAAAATGTATTTTGTAAAAACGTGATTGTGCGTTAAATTTCCAGTTTTTTCCTAAATTTTTTATCGTTTTTTTTTGATTTTATAAAAAAATATTAAAAAAGATGGATTTTTGACTTGCCCAAGCACCATCTACATTCACTTTCCTTTCAGAAAAGTGGCTGTTTGAGATAATCGAAGCATTTTTACTACCAAAAATCGTGTCCTCGGACACAAAAAAAAAAAAAAAAAACACACACCATTGTAAAACCAATAGATTCCATCACTCCGCTCTGAATCTAAAAATGTTTTACCTCAACTCCTTCTCCAACTACAAACATATACGTCTCTTAGGCAAGAATTACTCTCCCCTAACTACCAAACTTCGACCTAACCCATACCCCATGACTGTATAGAATAACAAACCTCAACTGATTAACACTCGACCTAAAATTCCATCCACTAGAAAAGGCATCAGCCTGGCATATTTAACGGCTAAGTCCCCCTCCCCCCCTCCCCCCGACAAAGTAAAGCAAAGCAATCGATACCTCATCATCAAATTTCGATAATTACATTGTATCGTATACACATACAATCAATTTGATACAGCTAATCAATCAATAATTAATTATTGATTATTGAGACCGACAGCAAACTAAACTCCATCGACAACACAACCAACTCATGCTCTTCGTCTCACAACATGGGTGGTCACCGCAGTGGTCGCGAAAATCTGAAGAGACCCAGAGCCATTCCAGATCTCATTACCACAATTATTCCGATTGTTATTTACTCTGCCCTGTTACCTATCCGACATGGTTTTTCATAAAAAATCGGGGATTTTTAAACACTGAAACAAATTTGAATTCAATTTAAATAATAATATAATGTGATAAATATATTGAGATTATGTGATATGAGATAATGATAATGATTGCGTGCAATACGAGTCACGGATAATTATAAGTCCCAGCGAATGCCCATTAACACGGATGCCATCCGCATTCACTGGCGTGAAACACTCTTGTATTAAACTGTTAAAATATTCAACACTCAGACATACAAAGTCAAGAGACTGATCCAATTCAAAGAGAATCCAAATAGATTCTTAAAGAATGGACAAGTCTTAAATTTTATCCGGCACATCCATGAGCACAGTTTCAAATTAAAAAACCATAAAAATATGACGGTTTGCAAAGAACACAAAAAACGGATGTTATTGTATGTACTTAGTAGCGAACGAAAGATGACAAACCGGTGCGATATTCATGACCTAGATACCATAGAACATTTTGCAGCATAAGAATAATTCACCCGAGTTGCAAAATCATACTTTAGAAATTATTACATTAATAAAATAATTACAAATCCAATACCGTTAAGAACTCTTAAAAATTATAAATATTTACGGTACGAAATTGATGAATACCAAGAGTGTAAAACGAATAAACGATACAGATACTATCTTATTGGCGCCGTATGTATTGCATATCGCGGTAATAATAATTACTGTAGCATGGCTTCTAAAAAGTGACGGTGTAGGAAAACGTGTGTGCATCAATATTAGTTAAGTACACGGTTTTTAGTCTTTTTTTTCATTAAATATTAAGTCTATAAAATATTTTATTCGTAATATTATATTTTCAACAAGGTACTTTTTCAGTTTTATACTATACCTAAATATATTTCATTCCAATTATCATAATACATTAATATTTTTTATACAGAAGTGGTATATAAATTCATCAATTACGGTTTCCATGCAACATTATGTAGCGCAAAAACTGGTGGTTGTAAGTACCTACAAAAAATCTATGATAAATGAATACATATAAATTTTAGTATTGCCTTAATGACATAATACAATGATTTAAAAAATATATTTTTGTTCGGATAATATTCAACTCTTATTTACATTCATTGTATGTGATGTTATACCAAGTTGAAATTTAATTTAACTCAAATAATTATTAAGAGTAGAACGAAATATAATTAGTACATACAGGGAAAATAATTTAGTTTTTTATAGAGTGGAAGGGGGTAATATGTTTTAAAGAGTTTATACTTAAACTAATAATAAGCCATGCGCACTAAATTATCTTTGCCAGTTTAATTTTTACTTTTTACCTACTTTATGTTTATGAAGACTTATTTTGGACAGAATTGTCCCCTAAGCCATTTGTGCCAATGTGTGATAAGTATTAATGTATTTACATAAAAAAAAACCCAAACTAATTGTATATTCTTAATAATAATAATATATTATTCTTCATTACAGAATAAAAATATTCAAATTACATTTTAAATATACAAGAATGTTTCATTAGTATTTAGGGGAAAAGGGAGAGAAAAAATAATATATAATTTGAACGACTGATTGTAAAAAGGTTTATATTCCAAAATACGTAAAATAAACTGACAAAACTATTTTGTAGCTAAGAGGTAGACTCATATTGTGAGCGTATATAAGAGTATAATAGTAAAAGGCTTGGGTATTAAGTTACATAGTGAAATAGTTTGAATAGTGAAACAAATCTATATTATTTATAGAATTTCCTATAGCCATTAAAGTATTACAATGAGAGACGAGAATATATATTTACATATATTTAGTCAAAATATATTAAGTACTAAATTTATGTAATCTGTAGTCCCTGGGTATATAATAAAATCTAAAGGTAAGAATAACGTTAAAACCATAACATGGACATAACTACTATATCATATAATTCATAAAAATAATTACTAGATAGATTAATATATGAATATTAGATACTAAATTACGGACAAAATTGTTTCCAATCGAACGTCTAATGAAAAAAAAACCAAATTATATGATTTAATAGAATAATATGCTAGAAATTAAAATATTATTTTCCCTATATAGTTAATTTGATGTTATATAACAAATATTGTGAGGAACTCAACATAAGTAAGTATATCTGATGTTTTAATATTAATATAATCTATATTAATATTACAATTAAGTTTGACATTCATATCAGTAATAACTACAAGCTTGGATAAAATAGTTGATTCAAAAACATAGAAATTATTACCCACGTGACTTCATTCAATGATTTAAGAATCATTAAATTAATAAAATCAATATGGTCAATAAGTTGGGTGATTACTTCTTAGTATCGTTTATTTGGTAAGATGCATTATATCACCAAGTTAGTTCAAGTCAACCTAATATCATTGATGCTGGGAACCAAACATGCACTTGGTAAAATAGCAAGGGGATATTTGCATGCCGTTTTCGAATTTTAGGATCCCACTCAAGTTATCCCATGATGTTTGTTTGGGCACCAGTTAAATCTTCACAACGCCACGGAAACGCGTTAACTTTCACCCCGCTTCGTTGCCCGCACGATGTTCGTAGTGTTTATTATTATCATTAATATTGCGTCATTTTTATTATTATAATTATTATCGGACCTACGGCGTCGGACTTAAAACTAGATCTTTTAATTGCGGCCGTTTTCTAATCTGACAGTGTTCCGCCGAACCGTGTGTTCGCGGGTTCGTTCCACTGTACCATGTTTTTCTTTCTCTTTAGTGTTCAGATTGTTTTCATTTTGTTGGCCGTGCGTGCTTTACAGGTCATCAAGCCGTTACATTAACCGCTGCTTAGAAGTCGATTTTTTTCTTTCGGTGTGTCGCCTAATTGTGCGTATGCGAATGGTGTGTTGTTTTTCTGTACATTGCAAACGGACATTGCAATGTTTCGTTTAGCTAACGGTGATTGTCTGTGCGGACGTCCACGTCGTGGCCAGGTGTACCGGTCCCCGTATTGGATACCACTTCGACCATTATCACAGATAAGGAATTATAATGTTTTTGTATTGATTGATTGTTATTGTATTTGATTTCTTGATTATCATATTATTATTGAATTATTTATTATCATATTATCCCTGCAGTGATCTACATACAGCGGTCTATGTGCTGGTGGGCAATTAGGTTCTATTTAGTATAAGGTATGATCACATCCCAATGTCTATATACATTCCACCATGAATAATAAGTTCTATATAAGTTATTCCACTGTATTCCGATAATGATATTTATTTTGTCCTATACTCCTACCAATAAAAGATCCTCTCACGGAGGCGCGCATTCGTGAGTGTTGCGCGGTCAGCTTGAGACATCGGCTTAACAGCTACGCGATGGTGCATCAACAATGTTATAGAATACGAATATTTTAAAATAACATATTGTATTATTATTTAATTATTAATTATTATTAATTATAACCAGTGAAATTGTAAGTGTTCCAAATCCTTTTATGGAATAAATAAATCATTTAAACATAATATGAATATGATATTATTGAATAAACATTTATCAGTTTGATTATTTTTATATTTTTTTAATTTTTATAGGTAAAACATCATTATCACGTAGGTATTAATAGTTAAAAAAATATGTATAATTTTATAATATATAAATCAAAGTCTTAAATGGGTGACAAAATCTGCCTCAGACTTTATTTTTACAATGAACAGTATAATCACTATAGTCAACTCACAAATAAAATAAAATTCTATCAAGCAAAGCTAAATTTTTTAGTAACCTGTTATAATATGTAATTAACTGTTTCGATTTAATACTAAAAAAATATGTTAAATTATAGTGCACCACCATACGTATTAAAAAGCCTAAAATGAACAATGAAATTGTTTATACCTGAGATACATTAGAATGACTTTAAGGTTGAAGATAAAGTTTAATTGACTTAGGTATGATGGTAAGGGCCCTCTATAATCTTTTAGTAATGATTATTTATTAAAAAAATTATTTCATCATCAGCTTCAACAAGTATATTATTCTAAAATAAATAATATGTTCTGCTTGATTCATTCCTCATTATCTATCTAGAACCATTGACGCTATGAGTTTACATTTATTTTCTCTACTATTATTTTAAAATTAATTCACGACATATAATTTTTTCTTTATACAAATTTAGCTCCTCAAAAATTTAAAAAAAAAAAAAATGGCTAAATAGGTAAAAACGGAAAATTCAACCAGATGGAACTTTGCATTCAAAAAGCTTTTGCTTTCACATTGAGTTACATCCATAGGGAGTTAAACCCTTAAGTTCTTTATTGGTACCGCCTGGTACTTCATCCAGAATATTGTACAATGTATTTATACCCCTTAAATGTTGTTTACAGATTGTAAACGTAAGTAATTCTATATGGCTCTGATATTTATAATTTATTATAACTAATAAATTGACTGACATCTCATCTCAAAGACAAAGAACAATGGTTTTTTTGTTATCATAATTAAATATGTATACTAAATAAATGTCAAAATACGAACCTTTAATTGTAAATAACATCCACATGCAAATAAAGTGAAAATACTGTTATAATCATAACCACTAAAAGTCTTTAACTTTAATATTTTAGTTTTGAAATTGGCATTAATAAAACATAATAATATAATAACATAATAACATAATAACATATACATAAGGTTTAGTCATATTATATTTATTGGCCGTCTTAGAATTATACTAAGGTTATTATAATTTTGTATTCGTGTAACTATGTACAAACAGAACAATTAAATGATGCCCAATATACTGGTTAGTAAACCCATGGTACAAACCATAAGATCAATTATTTATTTTACTAACTTTTTTTTTTATATTTTACTATTGTAGATGTGGATAGCGGTGTTCCATTGTTTATTGCATATTATAAAAATAGTATGTCAAGCAAATATCATAAAAAACAAAGAACCGGCTGGGCTTCGCTCTGCTGTACAGTAGGGGCGGAATTCACCTCGTTCAATGGATAGGTCATTACAACGGATTTGTTAAATTTGAATGCAATGATAATTATCATTGTATAAGAATAACGATTCTGAATAGAGTGCAGAGATGATATGTTGGCCTAGAATAGGTATATTATAGAATATATCATGTTATATTTAGATTGAAATAAATAAATTATATATGACAATATTTGCTTTTCAAACGCTTATAAAAAATTATTAAGCCTATTTGAATAAGTTTGGTAGATATTTTTTATAGTTATTTGAAGAGTAACTTTTGGGTAACCTAGTGTATAAAATTTGAACGTTATGTATAAATAGAAAAAGTTTTATGAATTTTCAACTACAAAATAATTCGCAAATTATCGCGATTTTAACATATTTCATATAAATTTGAAATTTATTTGCTTATAAAAAAAAATTGTGTAAATAAAATCATTTTATGCAAAACGTGGTTTTGCGTAAAATATCCTATTTATCCGTAATTTTTGAAGTGAAAACTTCTTTAGGCGCATACTAAAATTAACTGAACCGTCACGCTCGAATAAGTAACGCTGATTTGGGTGAAGTCTGCTCGAGTCGTCTCGAGTCGACTAAGCATGAAAGGAACAGTCCACGGTTAATAGATATACAGTCAAAGCCAAACACAAACACTGCTAGCCAATCAAAAACAATCTATATATCTATTATATTATTAAAACGTGAGGCGATTTCTTATGACAGTTATATCTGAAGTTCTACCGAGCCAATATTCATGATTTTTTTTTAAACGCAATTATTTGGTGTATAGATAATAAAAGTCTGAAAATGTATCAATTTAATAGTTTCTGAATGTATTTAGTTTCCCCTGTAGTTACGTATAGCTGCGTGCCGTGTGGACACACACACATGTTTATATCCCCCACTACTCTAGCGGCTACTGCAGTACTGTTGCGTCCACAGATATATATAATAAACTAGATTGCTTAATGTGATATGCTTACCATTGAAATGAATGAAGCTATTATTTCCGCCATCTTTGTGGGAATCATAATCTTATCAGTTTTATCATCTCCTTAAAAAATTATTTAATATTCTATAAAATAAATAAAATAATTTTATTTTTTATTATAAATATATATATATATATATGTATATATCTATTTATCAACTATTTTGTTTAATATGTTAATGAGTGCAAAAGCCGTGGAAAAGCCAGATAATAATAGTAGCTACTTTTATGAAACTAGTAAATCAAAATATGATTGTATGCCACTAAAGCTGGTAGATGTTTAGCCACTACGAGGAAGCGATTTACCATGAAGTTTATTCAAAACTATCCAATGTAAAATGTAAGCTACATACACGATAGTATGAAGGAACAAAATTTCCCTTACATAAAGCATCAACCCATTTAGCCTGTAGATCTTTGTTAGATGGAAAACTACAGAATATGAATAAGTATAATCAGTTATTTAAACGAAAATTGACTGAATAAAATCTAAGAATGTTCAGTAAATAACAAAATAAGAATAAAGATACCTAAAAAACTTCACATTGGCTTTACCAGCTACACTTCTACATCTAACCACACAACAAGACTGAGGAATTTTAAATTTTAATCCTAGGTACATAGGAACTCAAATAAAAATAGTGTACAGAGTACGATGTACATAGAATAATAGAATGCACATTTGTCATTTCATATTATAGATTTCGTACATTCATATACAATTAAGACAATAACCACTAAATCATTGTAATTCATTAAATTACACAAGATATGAATATTATATATATATATATATATATCTGTGATCTGTGCATTAATGCATTATAAATATAACATATCATTAATCGTGTGATTATACAGAATAAATTCAGTATTCAAAATATTCGTTGTTGATAAGACTATGAAAATACACATAATTCCCACAAAAATGGCGGACAGTAAAATTCACTTACTGTCACAAGTTAGCAATCTAGTTTATTATATATATCTGTGGTTGCATCATCGTCGGCGGTGGCGACGACTGTACGGTGTGGGTATTATCTATCCCCTTCCTATTACTTCTATATATTATACTACTGTGTAATCGTTATTTCCGATTCCGTCATTTTGTATATAGCTACCTACAGCGTACCTTCGTCGAAATCTTATTGCACATATTAACAGAAAACACGTCTTCTCAGTTTTTTACAGTAAACTAAAAAATATAAACGTTTTATCACATTATTATCAAGTGATATAGTAAAAGACATATTTGGAGGTATTATTTTTAATTTAGAAAATGTGTATTTTTTCACATTATGGTATCGTTAATATGTTTCCAAGACAAGAAAAAATATTTTCAATTTTAAACACTGTGTCAAAAGACTGTGATAATTTTCTGTTTCCTACAGAATTTTTGTATAGTTTACATTTAAGCGGTTTACCTCCGCCAAGTTTGGTACTAAAATAAGGTATTATCGTAATACTCTTCAGAAATTTAAATGCAGTATCCAATCTAATGAATGGTACAACATAAATTGTACGTAATATGTATGAACATTCTGTAGACTTAGAATCCATAACTAGTCAAGGAACTCACTAACGTATTTTATTGCCTCGATTTGATTTGACTCCTTCTACAGATCAAGGCCGCCGGAGATATTTCTTTCTGGGTGGGGGGAGGGGGGGGGGTTAGCAAAAAACTGATGACCAATTTTGTGTCACCTAATCAGTTACCAGTCTTCCTAATCACCCTCCAAGACTGCTATTTTAAATGCAAATAAACGCTATATTTACTAGGTATTATCCAATTTAGCAGGGGGGGGGTGCCCTAAGACCCTCACCCTTTGGGGAGGGCCTTGTTTCAGATTCTATTCTACCCTTTTCATTTAATAGGCGTCAATTTCCGGTAAGAATAGCTTAAGTTATAAATAAATATTGATATATAAACATAAATAAAAATATTCTACTCTCATATTTTTTTTTCTTTCTATTACCCGGCAGCGACGGGTAATTCAACTATTATTGATAATGACGTCACACCGTTTGGCGTATAGTATACAACGTCTACTCAGATTACGTAATTCGTTAAACATTTAAAATTATTATTATATCGGTCTACTATAGTCGGTAGCACGAAAAATGAGCGTTGGCACCCGCGACCCGTTGATCGTACCCACTGTTGTAGCCATTGGTCCTCAACTTTGTACCATCATGCTGTCGTTATGTATTCACGGGCACGAATAATTTGATATCCACTTAAGAAAACCAGTCACTTGAGGCATGACGGGCAGCAATAATTTTTCGTGCTCCCGACTATAGCCTAAATATTTGACTCTATGATGAATATTTTACTATTTTTCAGCAGTTACTAGTCCTTATCTATCTTATACTAGCCTATACATTTGACTTTATGATGAATGTTTTACTATTGAATTGAAAACATTTTTAAGTGTACTTAGCACATTTGTGGGTATTGAATTCAAACTTAGTCGTCAGTTCGTCACGTTCGGCTATGTAACGCTCATTCGGGTGAAGTTGGCTTGAGTCGACTAAGCATTAGAGGAACACTAAGCATTGTCATTTTTTTCTTTTTGTCATAATTATTATTTTCAAAGAGTGTCATTATTTTCTTTTATAATTAAAAACAAAAGTAAGTCACAAATTATAAATATTAACATAATAATGAAGTATTCCTTTAGTATGGATCATTGTAATGTAATTTGTCTGTGCCATTTGTTATTGATTTGAGATTGCGTTTTCAATAAAAGCATTAATTTTATTATTGTATGCTGATAATAATTAATGTGTTTATGTTATATGCCATATTAATACTGAATACGTATATTATACCAAATCTTACATCGCAACAGATATCTGCTATCTGCAGTCGTATAAGTGTTATTAATAATTAATTTCCATTGGGCTTTGATTTATTGATTATGAAATTTAAATCATAAAAGTTTTCACTTCTGTCGTATGATTTTAAGCCCACATAATTTTTTTATTGTTTTTGCGAACATACTGAAAATATTGAAGAAGTTTGATTGTTTACTTGCCCAAGTACCATCTACATTCACTTTCCTTTCAGGAAAGTTGTTTTTTAAGATAATCGAGCATTTTAAATGCCAAAAAAGGTATCGTCAAACACTAAAAAAATTAAAAATTAAAAAAAAAAACACATCATTGTAAAACTAATAGATTCCATTACTCCGTTCAGAATGTAAATAAATATAAATAATAATATATTAGATAGATAATCAATAATCGTAAGGTTGGCGATGTCAGTTGTGCATCAGAGTTGTTAATAATATTGCCTTACATATATTAAGACTGATTTATTATAACATTACCTATCCTATGCACTCCATCCCATATTGTACAGTAGGACGAGGCCCATCCAGTTCGTTTTTAAAATCATTCATAATTAGCATATACGGGCACTTCATAATATTTAAAATAATATTAATAAATGTGTGCGTCTATAATATAGACATTTGAAACTTCCCGTTATGAGTTCAACCTACCTCATTAAGAAATTCAGTTTAATAAGATATCATTCATCTTATTTATATATATTTCATATACATATAATTTGTAATGTACATATTATACAATTAGATTCACCCGAAATCATTCACTTAAAATTATTGTTTTGAAAGTATTGGTATATAATTTTCTATTTGCGGTCGGCCCATCATACGCCAGCATAACAGCCGCCAAACCAACATCCAATACATCCGGTTCAATATCAAGAATTTTGGACAAATTCAAAACCTTATTAAACTCTAATCTCTCTACTTACTACCCTTTTAAATAAACTCACAACAAACTTTCCATAATAGCCATTCTTTGTATAACACATTTCTTATTTACAGACCTCATTAAAATTATCATTATCTATATTTCATTGCCTTGCTATTCTACATTATATTATCTAATAATCGTAAACATTATAACATAAAATTGTATTATATTCTTATACCAACTATAAATTAACATTGTAAAAACACCTGGTGTATTGAACCAATTATAAATTGTTAAATAAAAAAAAGTGTCTATTTTAAAAGACCATCACCGAAATATCATTCTGCTATTCCTCTAACTTACCCGAACTTTGACTCTTATCAGATCAAAGAGTATTGGCATTTTTTACCTATGAGTTATAGATATCTGATGTGTTTACAAATTATAAACCATATAGACATCAGTCAGCATTAAAAACCAATTATTCTGGTTCAAATTATAGTTTTAATTATGTAAAAGTAGAAATTATTTTTATAATACAAAATGATTTACAAATACAAAATATATATACATATAATCACGCATTATGTTATTCTTTTAGACACAAATAAGCAAAAGAGTAAGTCTTTTATTTTCAGCAGTAACAAAAATGGATCAAAATATGATGGAAATATAATATTATAATCAAACATGTGCGGTGTTCAAATTTAATTATCTCCGAATAAATTTTAAATCATTGATGTAAACTCAAATTGAGTGATAATAAAATATTTGATAATGATACATCAGGTAATGAAACATAAAATAAGGATTATAACTCCATAATTTTATAAAGACAAAAACCAATATTTTTTAAATACAAAATAATATTATTTTAAGTAGGACTGTACGAATACCTGTAAGTACAAATTAATTGAAAATGCCTTCTTAGTTATTAAAACATTAATTTCAGGATTCACCATTCAGTACATAGTATACATCTTATCAATTCTTAAGATAACTGGTATGTATTTCAAATTATGTATGAATTATAATTAAGCACCTGTAAGTTGTTGATACACCATATAACAGCATCCCAATATTTAAAACTTTTCGTATGATAACAATAAATACTACTTGAAAACGGTCAAAAATTTGGTTTTTATTAATTTAATATTTCACTTCATTACTTAAACTATATACTATCAATCAAAAATTTTCATCCAAAAGTGAAATACATGTTCACTTGAAGATAATTCAATAATGAATAAGGTATTAATTTTCAAATTTGAATGTTTTAAATAACATATAATACATTTTGAATATTTAATGAAAATTATATATATGTATATATATATTATTATACATTCTTATAATTTTATGTATTAAATTATGTCAACAAATTACCAAAATTAAAAACAAGTTACATTTTAGTTTTACCAACTCCTCAAGTCTATCAAAAATAATAATTACAATTAATTAGATTATAATTTTGAATTCAATGAATAAGTACCAAAATAAACTAACAATTAGTACCTTATTTATTAAATTAATATGTAACTATCAAATAATATCGTTCATTTGTATATAGTCGTTCTACAACAATTAGTTAATTTCAAGAAATATTCCCGAGTGACTTAGGAATATTTCAGGAATAATATTCCTTGTTCCCGGTAACATTCTCTGAGGAATATTCCTAATGGCATATCACTTCTCGGGGTCATAAGTTCGATTATCATATAGAAACGTGCAATACACGTAGTTTTATAACCTGAGCTCTTACCTAAAGTTCAGATGTCACAGTGTCCGTGTGATATATTCAAAAATCGCCTGAAGACACCATAGACATTATGAAGTGCCATATGACCACAGCCGCTACTGTCTACGGTTAGAAGATTAAGTAGTAGCATAAATTTGGGTTAAAAGGGGCAGTTTTTGTTTTGTATTGGTAAAGTACATTAATTTTATCAGGAATTCTGATATGTTATATCACTCAAGACTATTTGTGAAAACGTAATGGGATTATTAATAGTTTTAATGATATAATTATATATAATCACATACAAATCTTTAGTATCCTAATGGTATAAAAATGCAACAAAAAAAGAAAAAAAGTAATAACGTCATGATGATTTATGAATTAAATTGTCATAGTTATATTTGTATATGCTTTCTTTTCCGCTTTTGTTATACAATTTTATTTTAATAAAAGTTTCAATTATAATTTATTTTAATCTTATCACAGACAGATGTTATGCATCCGGAAAAACAATTGAAGAATATTGTACAAAAGTATACTCGTAGTATACGCAACGGATACATGAATAATTTTTAAAGCAAACCGTATTAATTTTAGTTATTTTATATTGTTTTTAATCACGATTTCATAATTATTAATTCTCATTATACTCAATTGTAAAAAAATTATATTGTGACCTTATTAGTTCGTGTATAGATACCGCTAGTGAATAATTAACAAATACAATTTATAAGAAAATAAAATTTATATTTCATATATATAATACCTTATGTTTCTCTTATCCCTTTCTGGCATCTGTCTCCGTTTGCACTTAGCTGTAGACCAGCGGTTCTCAAACTTTTTTTTTCGCGTACCACTTAAGTACATTCAATCAATCAGTTGCGTACTACCGATGATTAAAAATAGAACGATACAAACTTTACATAGTGATAAACATTTATTTTAAACAAAAATTAAGTAAAATACTACACTATAATTTGTTATTTATTTATTAATAGAAATTTATAAGTATACATTTTTAATTTTCCGTTATACCACCATGCGGTCTCGTAGACTCTTGAAATTTATATCAAATATTTATTTTAGCATGTTCCAAAAATTAACTCTTTTTGAGCTAGTTATGGCCTTTAGAAATTTACAGAAAAATGTTATTAATTTTTAAATTTATAAATTGTTTATTTCCTTCAGTTTTATGGGCAAAAGAACCATTTCAACATCATAGGTGAATTTGTACAACAAATTTTGAACATTTCAGAAAATATATTATGCATAATTTTCATTTTTAAGACTACTAATGTTGCAGAAAGTTTTCATCGGACTTTCAACAGACAGTTTTATTGCACACGTCTACCTATATACGCTGTTATACAGACTTTACTCGAAACCCAGGAAGAAACGTCTTTAAAACTCAATACCATTCAACAGGGTTCTGTTCAAATGGCATCCATAGCAAAAGAAGAAAAAATTCTTAAAACAATACAGTCATATAGTAACTACTGTCAAAATGAATCTTCTGAAGGATTAATAAAATATTTAACGCTTCTAGGAAATCTATATAGGGGAAATAAATTGTAAAATGTGAATTATAGGTAGGTATATAATATATGTATATTGACATGACATTTTTAAAATTTATAATTTTTAATTATTTTATTCAATGTTTTATTTCAGTTTTATTTTGAATTGAATATAGTTCAGCAACGTTGCACTTAATTTCTTTCTCAATAGTACTGTTTTTTTGGGTCAGCGGTTATTTCATTGTTCTATTTCGAGCGATCTCAATCGTACGCTAAAAAAGGTCGAACGTTCTCAATCGTATTACAGCCGTTATTTTAACTGTTAACATACATACATAGCTTATTTCTGGTTTATCAATGATGATTTCTCATTTTATTAATACGTTCCTAGTAAGGAGAAAAATTCTAGTGGTCTTTAAGGGAACCTTCAATTAAAATGACAACGATTGAAAAAATAAAATAAATTAAAAATTGAAAAGCTGTCATCGGACTGTCATATTTTGAACCATGTATAAAAATCAATGCCTTAGGCTTAGATCACGCTTAATACTTAAATAAATTAAAGAAACATATTATTTGTATTTCATAATTACAAAATGGTGTCTATAAATCCCACAAGAAATGCATATATATATAAAAGTCCATATCACATAAACATTACACCAGTATATCCAAAGACCCACTAGTGTCACATATTTGAAACAAGTGACTGAGTCATTGACCTAAAAATTTAGATTGTATACTGGGCGGGCCTGGGTATATTTATTTGGAGAGATATTATCTGTGGTGTTATCAAGGAGTTCAAACCATAGACCTTTTACTAATAGACAGGAGATTAGTGTCGGTGGAGCGTAGCAATATAGAGGACACTCGTTCTTTACTCGTTTACTGGTAACGGTACTGTACACGACTGTATAGCATATGTGCATTGATATGACACCAGCTAGATAATATGAATAAAATTTTAATATACTGCTATCACATATTTTAATAATTATTCCGTATTCAGGAATCGATATTATAGTGTAGTTATAACATATATTATATGTTATAAGCACGATTTAAGATATAATGGTTACCCAACGAGCTATGTTACATGCATTGTAGATGTGACCGCAGGTTCGACTCTGTAAATCAGCTGACATGGGTGCCAACTAACATTTAGCGCTCATAAATCAAAGCAATTAATGATGATAATATTCACGATTTCATGATAATATTTGTTAATTTCATGATAATAGAATGTCACAGTGGTCACGTTGTCAATTATTACGAATAAATCCACATGAGCGCTAGTTATTGGTTGGCTATCAAAGAATCAATTCGGCGGTCACTTTATCATAGCTCGTTGGGTAACCATTATATCTTAAATCGTGGTTATAAGTACATATTATTGTATAATATTGTATATTATTACAGTATAAAATAATTTAAATATACACGCCTGCCGTCAAGACGGCTACATCACTGCTTCTCATTTCCACGCTTCTCCTTATGCTAGCATTATAGGCAATTTATGTCTAATAGTATAAGGTCTAAGGTTCAAACTCGGTATACCTATCCTAACAAATTTTCATATCATTTTACATATTTATATATATATATACAACACTTATAAATAATTATTCTATATTTGTGTCATGTTCATATTTTTATGGTATAATATAATAAATAAATGTTGCACTATCCCATTTTTGAACTAGCCCCCTAAAATAACTCAAGTTTTTTAAATGTATTAGTTATAAATATTCTAATATCTTACACAAAAAAATAAATCATTCAGGTATAGGTGATAATACTAATAAAGAATATAAAATAATATCGTAGAAATAAAATGATTATTATACACTTTCAATCTTATTATATCCTTATCTAAGGCATCGCCCACCAAAAAAAAACTTGAAAACTCTTTACTTATATCTATGATTCCAGCTACTTATTTGCATTTTCGATAATAATTCAAAATCTATTTTTACATTATTCCCAATCATTTTTTATATTGTATTACTTGTCTAAATATAATATTATAATGCTATTAAAAAAATGTGTTAATATAATTCTCCACTTTTAACATAGTATGTGTATATGATTTACTGACATAATAAATATCTATATTTTTTACTGTAATTTAATAACTTTATAAACTATTTTTATTAAAATTTATAACCAAAGTTAAAATAGGGTTAAGAAGTAGACAGGTCATTTAACGAACATAAATTTAAATCCGGGCTTGATCTAAAAACAAAAATTTCCTTTAAACGTTATGATTAGTTTTTTGGTTATCGTTTTTGTGAATTTAAACGTTATTAAATTTTTTCGTCATCCATTTTTTTTTTATTTAAAAGTTATGATTTTTTTTTTCGTTTATCGTTTTTGGGAAATTAAACCTTATTAATTTTATTTTTTTTTTTTACATCGAATAGCTTCTTTTTTTCATTAAAATCCGGGAAGTGCGCAAATGTATTACTATTTACAGACTAACTCCAATTATTTGGATGAAAATTGTACAACTCCAGTACTTGTGACAATGCGAGTTGTTAGTTACATTGTATATACATTGTACTGTATAGGAAAATAAGCCAATAGGGATATATCCATAATGAAACATAATATGCAACATAAGCAATAGGTGTACATATCTTTAGTCTGTTCAATTTTACTCTTTTCGATTCCAAATACTATGAAATGTGAACACCTTAAAAGTCATTAGGTAGTAGGAACTGCCAACACACATTTTATAAAATCCATGCCAACCTGTGTCCACTACATGGACCTACCTATTATCACGTATAAGCCATAAGGTATAAATAACAAATTAACAGCTTAAGGATGCTTAAGCACCAATTCCATTATGTTCTTGATGAAAAAAAAAGAATCGGATGGACCTCGCTCTGCTGTACTGTTGGGGGTGGAGTGCACCTCGTTTATAGGATAGGTCATTATTACAATGGATTTGTTAAATTTGAATGCAATGATAGATATCATGGTATACAAATAACGATTCTGAACGGAGATGATATGTTGGTCTAAAATGGGTATATTATAATATAGAATTTTATATTTAAATTGAAATATAATGCAATAGTATGCAATTTTGTAAAAATTTAAATTTCAAAGAGTCATAAATCTTTTTTTTTTAAAGTCCAGTAGAAATTGTTTTATAGCTTTTTGAAGAGTAACTTATGGATAACCAAGTGTTCAAATTTTAATCCTTAAATATAAACTGAAAATTTTTTATGAATTTTCAACTACAAAATAACTTGCAAATCATCTCGACTTTAACATATTTTACACAAATTTAAAATTTATGAGCTTACAAAAAAAATTTGAGTAAAATGATCTCCGATATTTTTTAGTTACGGTAAGTATAATAAACATTGTATTAAATTTTCAAGAGTTTTTGGACAGCCAAATAAATTTTATAGATATTTCAAAAAAAAAACTTACAAAAATCGAAAATTTAAATTGTCTATAAATAAGTCAAAATATGTCAAAATACTTTGAAAATTTTACCATTTATAGAAAGAGCTAATATAAAGAGTTGGTGAAAATTTCAATTGTTTGTGATTTTTCGTTTTCATGTTAGAGCATTTTAAAAATATGTATTTTGTCAAAACGTGGTTTTGCTTAAAATTTTCCGTTTATTCGTATTTTTTTTATCGTTTTTATCGACGCTTTTAAGAAGTCTTGATTTTTGACTTGCCCAAGTGGCAAATACTATTTACATTCACTTTCCTTTCAGAAAAGTTACTGTTTTAAAAAATCAAAACATTTTTACTGCCCCAAAACGTAATGACAGACACAAAACAGATTCCATTACTCCGTTCAGAATCTAAAATTTACAAAAATCGAAAATTATTACGACAATGCATGTAAATATGCATAAGGACAAATTGTTTTTTTTAGATAGTAATATACTAAAATAGAATGTGTAAGGAAAGTTATAACTTATGAAACATGTAAATAGAAAATTTATATAATACATGATTAAAATGAAAAGATCATGACTATGAATATTATTATTGTTGTTATTATCGTACTTAATTCAAAAAATTCGTATTTTGGTCGATGAGCTATAATCCTGTTAACAATAAATTGCTTATTGCACACTGTACACTAGTTTGATATAATACTCTTATATTATTGAGGCATCCAACATATTTCATAATATGATTATCTTAAATAATATTATTTATATTAAACTGTAGACTTTTGATTATCGAATTTCAAATAAATCATGTGATCAAATGAATTTTTTTCTTTTTATTTAAATAATAATCCACAACAACAAATATTATTGGCTTTTGTTATACACAATGCGGTAATGTAAATAATTGTGAAGGTAGAGAATATTAAATTTTATATGTATAAAGAAAGATTGGGGGGAGAGTTATATAATTCACATTTGGGGTGTGAGAGCAAACTTAAATTAAGTTATATAATTTAGTCAATTTTAAAAAAGTGAATATTTTTTTAGTGTTATCCAGATCAGGGCCTAGTGCTTCTTGAAGGTTATCAGCAAGTTTGATTCTGGTTCTAGTCTCGTTGAATTCTCGGCAGAAGCATACAATGTGTTTAACTGAGGGAGTTTCACCGCAAGTGAGACAAGGTTCAGGATTTGTTTTGGTCGTAAGGTGTTTATGGGTTAGCCATGTGTGTTCAATTCTAAGTCTGTTAAGAATTATTTTTTGTCGCCTGGGAATATGGATGGTTGGCCAAGGAAGAATGATTGGTTTTATTTCATTTAGCTTGGTTCATTGAGTTGACCAGGTGTGTTGCCATTTTTTTAGAATATACTCAGAAATGAAGTGTTAGGAGTCTTGTAATGTGTGAGAACCTAGGACCAGAGTGTGTGGAGATGATATGGTCTGTTTGGCGATAGTATCTGCTAACTCATTTCCAGGTATGCTGATATGACTTGGTATCCATATTAGGGTGATAGACTGTGCTTTAGTTTGAAGATATGATATCTGGTTCTGTATTTTTTTGTAATATGATTATGGTTGAAAGAAGTTTATGATGCTAGTGAGAGTGCTAAGAGAATCGCTGAGTATGATAGATTTGTTTATTGAGTCTTGTTTTATAATATCTAGTGCATGTGAAATAGCCAGGACTTCAGCCGTGTAGATTGAACAATGGTCCGGGAGTTTGAGCATTCGTCTGGTTTCATTAAATGTGACTGCCACGCCTACTCCTGTTTCCATTTTGGATTCGTCAGTGAAAAAACAAATATGGTCTTGATATCCTTCAAGTATTTATTGTAGTTTGCTTTTATATATATATGGTTGGCGTAGTTTCGCTTTTGGGTAAGGAGGATAATTTGAGATTTATGGCGATGTCCAAAGTCCAGGGGGAGTGACCGGAAATTCGTTTTTGATTATGTCAGAGTGTTTAAAATTGGAGTATTGGATTTCGGTTCTGATTCCATGATAAATGTCAAGGTTATTCTGAGCTTATCTTGCAGATAGAAGCATGATGTTTTTTTTTCTTATAAGATTTAAGGGTGGAGTGTACGAGATGTTAAGTAAGCTGGGAATAGGACTTAATCGGAATGCACCGGAGGCTAATCTCAGTCCTAGATTGTGTACGGTATCAATCATATTGAGGCTTGATGGTTTAGATTTGAAAAAAAGGAAAGAATCATATTCTAGTTTTGATAAAATGAGTGATGTATAAATCTGTTTAAGGGATATGGAATTTGCTCCCCAAGTAGTTTGAGATAAAGTTTTGAGAATATTCATTCTTAACAAGGTTACTCTTCGAAGATCTTTAAGGTGTGGGTTCCAGGTATTTTTGCGATCGAATGTGATTCCACGATTTTGAGGTTTGAATTGGGGTGTTGTCCATTTTGATATTTAAAGAAGGATATTTTTAGCTCTAGTAAATATGATGCTCTGAAATTTAGATGGGAAGAAATGATATTCTGTTGTTTCAGACCATGCGGCAAATGATAGTATTGTTTCTTGTAGGTATGGTTGTAGGTTGGAGCAGTTTTTTGCGGGACACTAAATGTTCAAGTCATCTGAGAATAGAGATTTGATTATTTCGTTAAGATCATTTATGGCTACAAGAAATAAGGTTACTGAGAGGGTGCAACCTTGTGGTACGCCATTTTGAAGGTTGAAGAAAGATGGCCATTGATTTTGACTTGGAAAGATCTGTCTTCCAGGAAATGTTTGACGAAGAGAAGTAGGTTGCCGTTACATAAGATATTTTATAATAGTTCGATTATCCGGGGGTGCCATGTGGTGTCATATGCCTTTGTTATGTCGAGAGCGACAAGTCCCAAAACTTGATTGCTTTCAAGGGATTTTGATAAGTCTTTTTGGATATCGTGAAGACTGTTGTATGTGCTCCTGTGTTTACAAAAACCGTTTTGTTGAGGAGAAAGATAACGTGTTTTTTCAAGGAACAATTGCAGACGTGAATCAATAATTTTTTCAAGTATTTTACACATTGTATTAAGGAGAGATATCGGTCTATATCCCTCTGTTTTAAATTTGTCCTTTCCTGGTTTTGGGATAGGTATGACATAGGCGTATTTCCAAGAACTTGGGATTTGTCCATTGTTCCATATTTTGTTGTAAAGGTTTAGGATAAAGTAAGTTGCTTTTGGAGTATGTTGTGTAAGAAGCTGTATGGAATTTCATCAGGGCCAGGGGAGAGGCTTAAACCTTTGGAGAGAGGCAAGTTTAGCTCCTTTAAGCTAATGGGAATATTGAGGTGTTGTTGGTCCTGGTTAAATAGGCTGATGTTGGATTGGGGCAAACGGTGTCTACTAGTAAGGTTCTTATTTAGAAATGATTCATTATAGTTGTTGTCAGAGCTGTTCCAGTAGAAGTGATTACCAATAAGGTTAGCAACCTCGATTGGATCAGTGAGAAAGGTTTTGTCATTTATTATGTGAATCTGTTTTTCTTTGTTGTTGCCACGTAAGGATCTAATTTTGCTCCATACAGAACTAGGGTCACTTTTGGGGCCTATGGTAGAAGTGATCGTCTTCCATGAGGATGCTTTGCTACGTTTTACAAGATATTTTGTTTTTGCGCGAAGTTCCTTAAGGCGTATATGGTCCTCAGTTTTGCCCGTTTTTTGGAACTGCTTTAATGCAGAATTCTTATCCTTGATGGGTTGCTTAATTTCGTGGTTCCACCATGGGATTTTTCATTTGTTTGAAGTGCCGTTCGTTTTACCAATTGCTACGTTTGCTGCATTAATTAAGGAATTGGTTATGTGGTTAACGTCATTTTCGATCGGATCGTTAGGTGATGGGGGGTTTGTGTTTATATTGATTTCGACTAGTTGGGAGAAGAGAGTCCAATTAGGATTTTTTAGTTTTCATTTAGTAGGAAAAGTAGAAAGGGTTTCTTTACTTGAAAGTAACTCGATCTTAAGAAGACGCCACACCAAAAGTGAAACGTGTACAACGACCGAGAGAACGCGCTTTTAGATGTTTTTGTACGGCGCAAGCACGCGCGTAATTCATAGACACGCCCATTATTTGCGGTGGTGGCCGCGGTATTCATGTCGTTGTCGAATAATTAAAACTACTATTGCTTACACCATTATATAGACTACCTATATAATATGATAGATGTATTTCTACCATAGTTTAAATTGTCCTACTAACAAATATTATGATCTTAGAATTGAAAATATTTTATGCGGAAAAAAACGTATAACCAAAGATTTTTATGAATATTTAAACACAATCATTGGAATATTGACCATAGTTTAATGGTTCAAATATTTACATAATGTTAGATATCTCTCACATTATAATAAAATATAAAAATATAAATAGTAAAATTAAATGGAAATTCGAATAATTGACGGTTTTCTTTAATTTTTGTGTTCCAAAACATTTTATATTTTATTTTCTGTACAAGTCCGGGATTTGCAGTTTCAAAAATTGATAGTATCGAACGTAAATATTTTATGATAAATGAAATATAGTTGATATTGTGACAAACAAATTTGTAATACTTGAGACAGGAATATAATAGTTACATAAAAAAAAACAAATAATTATATATACATACATTACATTATATTTGATAATTTCTTGTTTATATCTAATATACCTATTATACCTAATCTGATAGCTCATCAATTATAATAATTATTACATAAATATATGCTATTTTTTTGTATTATTTTTTTTCTTCTGTGCTTCTTGTATATATTTAGGTTCTCTTATGTCAGTAAGTTCGAAACGCTTACCATATAGCGGATCAACTTTTTCTGGCAGTATGCAATTTAAATAAAATCTAAATAAATATAGGTACATATAGGTATTTAATTAAAATACATAATTTATATTTCAAATGTGTCTTACATCTTAAGTTTATCAAACATTTTTAACTTCCAAAATTCTTCATCATATTTTATTTCTTGGATTTCAGTCCAATGATATGTGTGAACTACAAAATAACATTTTTTTCAACCGGTTATTCGTAACTGACCCATTATTTGATACCAATATTTATGATCATTTTTAAGGTTCATTTTATTTTCAGCTGATATTTTGCAATACTCTAACTAAGAATAATAATTTAATAACTGCATAGGTAGCTATATAAAAAATATTATAATATTATTATTTTAATTGAGATTAATTTACTTGCTTGCCCTTTACTGCTTCAACAAAACTTCTAGTATCTCTTGCAGTATAAGGACATTTTATTTCTAGAATCGAATCTTCGTCAACAATTCCGTCTGCAAAAAAAAAAAAAAAAATATGTGCATTTAGGAATAAATGTTTTTACAAATATTTTTAAGATTTAAATATTACCAGGAGTAGCAGCAATGTATGGAAATTCAATGTCGAAAAACAATCCGCATAATACCACAGAATGGCCACTCAATTCTTCAAATTTAGCTCTTGCGTGAGGTTTCATTTTAATCCCATAAGTAATTTGTTTTGTCGTCATATAAGGTTTATATAGCAAATTATTTACTTTATTTCGACAACTTGTATTGAACCTCATTTTACAAATTTCCCCGAAATTTGATGCCGTTAGGCGTTTTTTACGCTCATACAACCAGTTTTGGTTATGCGCCTGACTTCTTGTTATGTGTTCCAACTTACTTCTGTTGACATTAGATAATTTTTCCAAAAATTTATTTTTTAATATACTCAAATCTTCATCGATTATTATATAATCTAATGGTTCAGCTAGTCCGAATCCCGAATCAGGCCCATTACATCGTGTTGCATTTGATTTGGTTCGTTTTATGCCCATATTAAATAATTTTTTTCTACGCATTACTGTATTGCATCTAATTTTTTCAATACTTGTTGAGTGTCGCTTACCATGTAAAACCTACAAGCGTGATAGAAGTATGTATATAATACAAAACTAACAAATAACATTTAAAAATAACCAAATCTAACTATTTGAATCTATTTTGAGAAAATTAAATATTATAATTTATAACAGATCGGTACAAAAGCGTATTGTGTGTAATAATTTCTATAAGATGTATACCTAATAAGTAGAGCTCGGATTTATATGTATTTATTTAATCAAAGTATGTATTTATACAACAAAAATATGTACTAAAATGTATAATATGTATTATAAATAATAAAATAATAATAATCAATAATGAAATGAAATGTAATAAAAAAAAAAAAAAATTATCTAACTATCTAATTATCTTGATTACAATTAATAATAACATGCATTTTTAAATTTTCGAATTCGAAAGATCGTCGATTATGTCGTAAAATTGCTTTATATCGACTGAAATATCTCTCAACTTCGACTGATGTTATAGGACAATTTTACATGTTGACTATGTCTGAAGGAGAAAGTTCTACATCCAATGAAGCAAGAATATATATCGACAGTAGATTAGATTAAGTTTAAAAATTGGTATTATTTTGTACTTTTGGAAACATGGGAAAGTCTGTACTTTTTAATAAATAATAAATCGTAAATGAACAAATTGTCGAAATATGTAGGAAATTTAGAATTATTGAGAAATATGTAAAAACATGTACCTATGGCAAAATATATAAAAATATGTAAAATAAAATATAGTTAATTTCATTGGAAATGTCTTGAAACAAATTTATCACTTACCTGAATTAATTTATCAAGTCAAAGTAAAAATATGTATTTACATATAAATGCTAGCTCTACTAATAAGTAATAGGAAACATTTTTTTAAATATTTAAAATAATTAAAATAATAAAATGCACCTATAGTGAAATTCCCTTACCATGTAATATTTATGTTATTATGAATATGTAATGTATTATATTATGATACCTACACCTAGATTAAGTTTTTTAAACATATTTACCTGGACTAGTTGTGATCATTTTCTTTTGTAATGTTCGTAAATAATTTTTAGAATTGGATGCTATGACTACCGTTTCTACCCTGGTTTTGTAATTATTTTTTTGAGTGAAATTTATGCGTTTGCCACCTACGTGTTTATTTATTAAACTATTAAATTATTCACAGGGGCTTTATCCATGTTTTCTATTATATTATCGGCATTTAAAATTAATCGGTATAATATACTCCAAATTTCTGCCATCATTCCTGTGTTCTCTGCCTCTGGTATAAAATTTATCTCAATTACTTTAGGTCCTGAACAAAAATAGTGAGCACACTTATCATGTTGACCCAGTCTATGATAAGGACTATTTGCAATGTCTTTACTGAGTTCTAAAACAAAATTAATATAATCACATTTTAAATAATAATAAGGTACGGAGAATGAGTTATATATAATAAAAAATACCTGACATTTTTTTTTGGATGGTAGAATCGACTCTTAAGTGATATTCAATTGCTTTAATTATATCTGTACGGAAACATATGATGTTCGATGTAATAAACTTTCTTATAACTATTGGGAATTCGGTTCGTTTCGTTAGTGCTATTAATTTCGTAGCGTAATTTCTAAGATGATTTCGGCACTCAACTTCTTTAATTCTAAATTCATTACCATATGGAAGAACTTGGTTTAGGCGTTTGGTAACACTACTATCACCATCCCCTGCAATAAAATTATCTTGGTTGCCAAATATATTTGAATACAATTCATTGTTAGCTGAATAATATATAGTTTATAATATGTATTACCGTATAAATAAATATATACGATAACATGTAATTATAAATTATGATGTAAATATTAGGTATCAAAATGAAAAAAAATTGTTTTGAAAAACATAATTTTTATGGTAACTTGATCATTGAAAAAAAATTTCCAATCAGAGTAAAATTATGCGGCCAAAAAAGGGAATTAACACGTATAAAAAATGACGATGTATATATATATATATATATATATGGGTATATTAATATATTTATACCTACCAATTAATTTATTGTATTTCAGTCCATGCATATTTAAGCTACACGAGAAACTTTTTAAGATCGCATCAGCTTCTATGGCTAATGACGATTTTTTCCAGTTGAGAAAACAAACGTGAACGGGTGGATCAGTTTTTCTGTTTGTTGCTCGCTGACAAACAGAACAATAACTGTTACGTGTGAAAACAAATAAAACTTTTTTTGTGTTGAACCCAATAATAGTCGTCTAAAATAAAATCGTATATAATTATTTGAAAATGATTATTACGAGTGTATTAAAACATTTTTTACCGCTCCAGAAAACGAATTATATTTTGTTTTGTACAATCTTTTTGACCATTGGCCATCAGCTATCACAGTACACATGGGTACACCTTTTTCATCCACATTTCCATTTTTAATGCTATTTCTCTCTCTTAATTTCCAGCTTTTATCATTTCATCAATAGCAGTATCTCGCACTGAATAACTTACAGTCGATAAATGTTTAATGTATGACGCAGACAAGAGAGATGGTAATTCGATTGAAGCCGATAATTCGGCGAGTTGTGTTTGACCTATTCCTATATAATAAAATCATTACATTTTTAGCTATATTATTTTTAAAAAAAATTAGTCCAATAACAAAATGTATATACCAATAGCTAAACTACCATTTACTATAGCTTCATTGATGGGCAAGTAATTAATTGATACAGAATTTGCTGACACTTCTTCGGATGTAATTTTCGAAATAATGTTACACATTTTACATTTAAATGTAAATACAGACATATACCCCTTACTAATTTTTGACAAAAAAACCATGTCTAAAAATGAGCATTTAAATGGTTCGTGTCGGCTTTTTCTTATTTGCTCGGATAAATTACTAATATCTACAATTCGTTGCTCTTCAAGACGACTAAAATTACGAATAATTATTTAAATAAATAAAGTTATACTACATAATTATTTTATTTTATTTCATTATATACTTAAAAGCATTCGATTCTTCATCAGTATTCGGACTTGACTCTACACATAATATATAAATGGTAACATCAGCTGTACAAGGTTCAGTATATCCGAATTGAATTTTTTTTATTCACATTTGAAGGTAATGGTGTACTATTCGATTTAGGAACAAATGGACTAGTTTCCATAATCGGCACAGACATTGTTACATTTAAATCGCTACAATGAATATATATAAATAATATTTATTGGCAATAAGTTGATTCAGAATGGTTTTGGGACAAAAACCACTTTTTATAAAAATTAAAGAGAACAATATTTTCAACTTTTTCAAATTACTGTCACTTTTAGGGAATTCATTTATATAATAGTATCGTATGAACAACAATTATATCATTCTTGTTTAGTAAAAAAAAATATCCCTATATGACTAAATAATAAAAAAATAGTTCTATATAATATAAATTATAATTGCATGTACGAAATTATTTTTACCTTTCTGCAGAAGTTCCTGGATGGGAGCCATCAGCACCCAATGTTGTAGAGCTTATAATAAATCCATCACAAGGTTCGAGAGAATTATATTAAATAATTAAATAGCTACATGGTTATAATTTACAATCATTTTATAATGGTACATGGTTTTATGAAGATAAAACCAAATAAAATATAAAACAATTTTTGGAATTAAAATAGCTACAATTACCTCAAAAATATAAACTGAAAATTTTTTATGAATTTTCAACTACAAAATAACTTGCAAATCATAGTGGTTTTAACATATTTTATACAAATTTGAAATGTATGGGCCTATAAAAAAAATTTGAATTAAACGATCTCCAATATTTTTTAGCTACGATAAGTATAATTTATAATAAACATTATACTACATTTTCAAGAATTTTCGAACAGCCAAATAAATTTTATAGATATTTCAAAAAAAAAACTTACAAAAATCGAAAATTTAATTAAGCTATAAATAAGTCAAAATGCTTTGAAAATTAAACTATGTATAGAAAAAGTTAATATAAAGATTTGGTGAAAATTTCAAGTGTTTGAGATTTTTCGTTTTTGAGTTAGAGCATTTAAAAAAAATGTATTGTGTTAAAACGTGAATTAGCGTAAAATTTCCGTTTTTTCGTAATTTTTTTATCGTTTTTTTCAACGCTTTTCAAAAGTATTGAAAATGTTGCATTTTTGACTTACCCAAGTACTTGAAAAATTGTCCAAAAATTAAAATTTTGTGAAAATAGTAAATACATATGATTAAAATTTTAAAATATTATTCATTGTCAATTCATGGTCATAAGTTCATAGTATTCAATTCACAGTTGACTGTACAACTATCATAATTCATGATTCATGACGAGAATATTCATTTATATTTTCTACATAGTATATTATAATTTGGCGATATCAGAGTCAAACTCCATGATATTATAATAATAAGTAAAAACACTAATAACAACATCAACGACAGCGACCAACTGACGTTAGATAATAGACAATTTAAATTTTCGATTTTTGTAAAATTTTAGATTCTGAACGGAGTGATGGAATCTATTGATTTTACAATGATGTGTTTTTTTTTTTTTGTGTCTGACAAAACCTTTTTTTGCAGTAAAAATGCTTCGATTTTCTTAAACAGCATTTTCTCTAAAAGAAAAGTGAATGTAGATGGTACTTGGGCAAGTTAAAAATCTAACATTTTTAATACTTTTTGATAAAATCGAAAAAAACAATAAAAAAATTAAGAAAAAACGGGAAATTTTACGCAAAATCACGTTTTTATAAACTACACTTTTTTAAAATACTCTAACTTAAAAACAAAAAACCGCAACAACTTGAAATTTTCACCAAATCTTTATATAGATGTTTTCTATATATGGTTCAGTTTTCAAAGCATTTTGACATATTTTGACTTATTTATAGACAATTAAAATTATCGATTTTTGTAAGTTTTTTTTTTTTAAATATCTATAACATTTTTTTGGCTCTCCGAAATCTCTTGAAAATGAATAAAAGGATTAAATATAAGTTATACTAATTGTAACTAAAAAATATCGGAGATGGTTTCACTCAAATTTTTTTTTATAAGCCCATAAAGTTTTAATTTGTATAAAATATGTTAAAATTGCGATGATCTGCAAGTTATTTTGTAGTTGAAAATTCATAAAAATTTTTAATAATAACATTATATTGATTTTTAAGCCACTTATAGGCATTTTAAATGTTCGAATTTTTTACATTTTTTTTTTATATAATCAGCGATAAAAAAAAAAATTGCCTAAAACAAAATACTTGAAAATTTAACAAAATATTCCACATAAGTAGTTTTTATTGTCATTCAAAAATCATTAAAATCCATAAGCAAAATTTTTTTTATAGGCGTTTGAACAGTGAATATTGATATAAAATTACAAGTAAAATATAATATAATATTATATAAAATTCTAGACTGTCAAATTATATCGGTTTTTGAAATTTGCTCTAACACAAAAACGAAAAACCGTAACAACTTGAAATTTTCACCAAATCTTTATATTGGCATTCTCTATACAAAATTAAGTTTTCAAAGTAATATAAAATACTATATTATTATATACACATTTTAGACAAACATATTAACTTCGTTCAGAATCGTTATTCGTATACAATGATATCTATCATTGCATTCAAATTTAACAAATCCATTGTAATAATGACCTATCCCATAAACGAGGTGCACTCTACCCCCAACTGTACAGCAAAGCGAAGCCCATCCATTTTTTTTTTATTATCGTTGATAAAAAAAATTTGACTCATACAAAATACTGGAAAATTTAATTGAAGATTCCACAGAAGTAGTTCTTATTGTAATTCAAAAGTTATTGAAATCCATCATCACAATTTTTTTTTAAGCGTTCGAACATCAAATATCGACATAACATTACATGTAAAACATAATACAATATATAATATTCTAGACTGACAAATCATATAGGTTTTTGGAATTTGCTCTAACTCAAAGAACAAATAACGCAAACACTTAAAATTTTCACCAAATGTTTATATTGACGTTTTCTATAAATAGTTAGGTAAGTTTTCAAATATTTTGACATATTTTGACTTATTTATAGACAATTTAAATTTTCGATTTTTGTAAGTTTTTTTTTTTTAAATATCTATAAAATTTATTTGGCTGTCTGTCCAAAAACTCTTAAAAATTTAATACTAGGCTTATTATAAGTTATACTTATCGTAACTAAAAAATATCGGAGATAATTTTACTCAAATTTTTATTGTAAGCCCATAAATTTCAAATTTGTATAAAATTTGTCAAAATCATGCTAATTTGCAAGTTATTTTGTAGTGGAAAATTCATAAAAAATTTTCAGTTTATGCTTAAGGATTACAATTTTAATACTGGGTTATCCATAAGTTACTCTGTAAAAAGTTATAAAACAATTCTTGCTGGATTTTAAGAAGAAAATTGTATGACCGTTTGAAATTTAAATTTTTACGAAATTGCATACTATTGCATTATATTTCAATTTAAATATAAAATACTTTATTATATTATTCCCATTTTAAACTAACATATTATCTCCATTCAGAATCGTTATTCGTATACCTATCATTGCAATCAAATTTAACAAATCCATTGTAATGGCTTATGCTATGAACGAGATGCACTCCACCCCCAACTGTACAGCAGAGCGAGACCCATCCTGTTCCTTTTGTATTTGTATCCTGCACATAATCCTATTCCTATTTCTATTCCACCGAGATGTTTGTTGGCAGTTTGGGCATACAGGATAGAAGTAAGAATGGAGCATGTATTTAATATGAATATATATAGTAGAATTAAAATTAATATCTGAAATGTGTTTGAAATTTTATAAGTGTTTAAATTAAAATCTTTTAATACTTTAAGAACATTAAATTTAATTGAATCTTTTTCATACACTTAAATCATTGTTTTGCCTCCCGAAAACATGGCGGACGAGGGATAACAGCACGCCGCCGAGCTTCATTACTGTCAATGTAAAACTCGTCTAGTACCATACCTAGTTAGTATAGATATCTGTAGCTTAAACATATGTGAATTATATTTATTATCATTCAAAGTGATAGTAGTCAAGGTATGTGGCCTTTTATAACATAGATTTTCAAACGCACATACCTTATAAATGTACACATGACGTGGTATACGCTCTTTACACCAGTTTAATATTTTTAACGCCTTATTGTCAAAAGTTATTTTATGTGGTAGGTATACGCCCTTTTAGAATTACAGAATTTTTGAAAGCCTCTGCATAACTTATAATAATCACCGTTTTGTTATAATAATAATAGTCAATAATAATAATATTATTATTATTTGTATAGTTATTTATTTAAAATGGTTGGAAAGCAATCAAAACAAAATTATTTTTAATTTTTTTTACTTATAATATTATAAAAACAATTTATATTATAATGTTACAAAATCAAATAAATTTATATTCCAATTAAAATATAACAACCTTTGTTAATATTGTTAATAGTTTAAAAAAAATAGTATCATAATACTAAGATGATTTAATGACTATAAGTATTAATACTATGAAAGCAAGAAATGTAAAATTATTATTACAAATTAAAAAAAAAAAATCATAACTATTAAATTACATGATACAAAATCCTGAAAAAGTATAACAAACTATAAGCATTTTCTTTTGCTAATATAAAAAAAGCAAATATATTGGTACTATTACAAATTCAAATAATTAATTCATAATAAAACTTAATAATAAATACAATTTAGATTAAAAATGTATAAAGTAACTAAATTTAAAATATATTATAGTTTAGTCATCTACTCATCTTCATCAGTTTCTGCCAGATTATCTCTTATTACAGATTTGTACGGCAGATTTAAATATTTTTGATGGTAACATTTAGGAATATTTTTTGTACAGAAATTACTCAGGTCCTTATATTTTCCTGGATTTAAAGGCAATTTATTTGTATATAGTTGTTTTGGACTAGCTAATAAAGTTAAACCAGATAATCTTAAGTATTTGTTTGCTTCCAAATCAATAATTTTATTATTTTGACTTTCAAACGTATAACTAAATTTAATTTTGTTTGGATTACCTTGTCCCAAAATAACACTTCTAATTGTTTTGAATTTTACTTGACAATTATTAGTATCCTTAATTTTGGGTTTATTAAAAATTTAATTGCACACATTCCGTCCGATCTAAAAATTCAATATGGCTTATAACAATTGTTGTGTAGGGACCAGTATTTATTCTAGAGTTTCTTATGACTATCGTCCACTCAGAAGGGGCCCATATAATTTTTTTTTTAATGTTTATCTCAATACATGCATGAATTGAGTCTACTTTTATATAGGTATGACCAAGAAGTAAATAATTTATTAATAGTAATATTTTGATATTTTTTGAACATCTTACAAGAAAATAATGCATTATTGAAATCATTTTATGGTTTTTATTTTGCCCAGTACAACTATCACAGTACAAAGCTATGTCCTAAATAATAGGACTTCTCTCATCAACAGATTTCAAATATGAAAATATAATACTGCTTATTTCATTTGATCCCCTAAGACCATCAACCTCTGACCACAAATTACAAAATCCTGCTTTTGAGTTACTTTCATACACACTTAAATTATAGTAAGCTAATTTTCTAGAGTAATATATTAACATACTATTACCAGCCGGTTTATTTAATAATTTTTGGAAATCAAAGCTGCAATACAGAAATCCATCTTTTCCACTTCTTTTTTGATAACTTTTGAACATATCATAGGTAAACTGCTTTTCTTTTAGATGATTTTCTTGTATCCTATTTTCATCTTCGGTTAAATTTTCTCTGTTATTGTAAGCTTCACAGTGGGTGAATTTGTTTTTTTTCAAAAAAATGTATACCGATATTATATTTATCTCTCCATATTTTTTGAAATATTGCACTTGACACTGTGGTCATATTATTATTTAATTTACAATCCTCAACATAGATTCTGTAAACATTTGCCAAACTCTGAAATTCACTGCCAATGTATTTTTTAGTAGAGGAACTCCTACAATAGTGAAAAGGTACAGCTGGTAGTTTATTTATAAATTTACAAACACTTTTTATAACTTCTTCAGAGGTTCTGTTATATGCTGATTTTTGACCTCTGTTATCAGTCTTCGATGAAAATAAATCTGCTTTATTGTCCCTTGTAAATCTTAATAACATTTTAGTTACATTCAATGTATTTAATAAAGAATTTCTGCAAACAACTTTGGTAGTGTCATTAAAAAAAATAATATTTGTACATATTCAAATGCTTACTTACATAAGTAATATACTGTCTCTTCGCATCATACCTCTGAATACAGCATAGAATTAGTAGTCTCGTTTCCTAGTATGATTAAAATCTTTCCAATATCTATTAAATATTATTAATATTTCCTCTTCTGTAATAGTATTACATTCATAAGTGTATTTTTTTCCTAAACAATGGTTTTCTTTCATAATTTTTTTATCAACTGTTAGTTGTTACATATTCCCATCATTTTTAAGTTTCTTATAAGACTCGCTATATAATTTACATTTTTTTTTTATTTACTCTGGCAGCTATTTTCCTTTTTTTTTTACTCCATAATCATCTATTTCTTCTACATTAAATAAAGGGTCAGCTATAAAATTATTATTAGCTGAATCACCAGCTTGACTTTGGTGAACATTATCTGATGTGCTGTTCTCAAAAATAAATTTAACTGCTCTAGGTGGCACATACTCATCAAACGAAATAATGTCTATTGTATAATCATTATTTATAACTTAGACTCATTCAAAACAGTATCATCTAAGGGCCGGTTGCATAAAGACCAGTGTCTAAGGGTGGGTTGCATAAACGTTCATTAGCGATTTACAGTCGTTAACGCACTAACGATCCGTTAAAAAAATTGGGTGTTGCTGGAACGACTGTTAAGGTTAACGGGTCTGTAAATTATCGACTATTGGACCTGCAAACTACAGGTTCGATTTTGGTTCGTTAACTTTTAACGATCCGTTAAATATAGTGATAAGAAATATTAAAATTTCTTATCAGCCACATTTTTTTTTTTTATTATAATATTATATTAAGGTATCGTTACTCCTATATTATGTTTTACATGTAATTTTATGTCAATATTCGCTGTTCGAACGCTTATAAAAAAAAAATTGTGATGATAGATTTCAATAATTCTTAAATGCCAATAAGAACTACTTCTGTGGAATCTTTAATTATATTTTTAAGTATTTTAAACGAGCCAAACTTTTTTTATCAACGATTATAAAAAAAAAAAAATGTAAAAATATCGAATGATTATTAAGCAACTTATAGTATTTTGAAAAATATATGACATAAAGTAAATACCAATCTTAACAGCTGGTAAAAATTTTAAGTTTCTGTGATTTATAATTTTTGAATTATAATAAATATTTAAAATCATTTGAGGATAAATGGTATTTTATGCAATTTCGTAAAATTTTAAATTTCAAACAGTCATAAAATTTTTTCCTTTAAGTCCGGTAGAAATTTTTTATAGATTTTTGAAAAGTAGCATATGGATAATCTAGTGTTAAAATTTTGAACCTTAAGTATAAACAGGATAAATTTTATGAATTTTTATCTACAAAATAACTTGCAAATTAGCATGATTTTTACATAATTATACAACTTTGAACTTTATGAGCTTGAAAAAAATTTGAGTAAAACGATCTCCGATACTTTTTAGTTACAATAAGTATAACTTATGATAAACCTTGTATTAAATTTTCAAGAGGTTTCAGACAGCCAAATAAATTTTATAGATATTTCAAAAAACAAAATAATAAAATTGTGTGTGCTTAAGACCATACAACAGAAGTGAAAACTTTTATGATTATAACTTCATAATCCATAAATCAAAGCCCAATGAAAATTAATTATTAATAATACTTATACGGCTGCAGATAGAAGATATCTGTTGCGTTGTAAGATTTAATATAATGTACGTATTTTTTATTGGTATGGCATATAACATATACACGTTAATTCTTATCATCATACATGAAGTTTTCACTTCAATAGTAAAGCATTCATCATAAAGTCAAAAGTATGGGCTAGTATAAGATAGATATAGACTAGTAACTGCTGAAAAATAGTAAAATATTCATCATAAAATCAAATATATAGGCTATAGTCGAGAGCACAAAAAATGATCCCTGCCCGCCATGCGCCAAGCGACTGTTTTTCTTAAGTGGTTATCAAATTATTCGTGCCCGTGAATACGATACGTAATGACAGCATGACGGTACAAAGTTGAGAACCAATAGCTACAACAGTGGGTACGAACAACGGGTCGCGGATGCCAACGCTCATTTTTCGTGCTCCCGACTATAGTAGACCGATTTAATAATAGTTTTAAATGTTTAACAAAAAACGTAATCTTAGTAGACGTTGTATACTATATGCCATACGGTCTACTATTACGGCCGCGAAAATTCGGATCTAGTGTAATGTCATTTATCAATAATTGTTTTTGATTGGCTAGCGGTGTTCGTGTTTGGCTTTGAAAGTATCCTCTCATGCGTAGTCGACTCGGTCCAACTTCACCTGAATGAGCGTTACATAATCGACCGTGACGGGTCAGTTAATTTTAGTACGCACCTAAATAAGTTTTCACTTCAAAAATTTATTTTGTCAAAGCATGGTTTTGCGTAAAATTTCCCATTTTTTCGTCATTTTTTTATCGTTTTTTTCGACGCTTTTAAAAAGTAGGTAATAAAAAAGTTGGATGCTTTTCAAAAGTACCTTTCAGAAAAATTGCTGTTTAAGAAAATCGAAGCATTTTTACTACCAAATAAGGTGTCCTCAAATATAAAAAAAAGAACCGGATAGGCCTCGCTCTGCTGTACAGTTGGGGGTGGAGTATACACCTCATTTATAGGATAGGTCATTATTACAACGAATTAGTTAAATTTGAATGCAATGGTAGATATCATTGTATACGAATAACGATTCTGAACGGAGTTAATATGTTTGTCTAAAATGGGTATATAATAATGTAGTATTTTATATTTAAATTGAAATATAATGCAATAGTAAGCAATTTCGTAAAAATTTAAATTTCAAACAGTCATAAAATTTTTTCCTTTAAGTCAGTCCAGTAGAACTTGTTTTTATAGATTTATGAAAAGTAGCTTATGGATAACCTAGTGTTAAAATTTTGAACCATAGTTATAAACAAAAAAATTTAATGAATTTTCAACTACAAAATAACTTGCAAATTATCACAATTTTAACATATTTTATACAGATTTTAACTTTATGGGCTTATAAAAAAATTTGAGTAAAACGATCTCCGATATTTTTTAGTTACATTTAGTATAACTTATAATAAATCTTGTATTAAATTTTCAAAAGATTTCAGATAGCAAAATAAATTTTATAGATATTTCAAAAAAAAAACTTACAAAAATCGAAAATTTAAATTGTCTATAAATAAGTCAAAATATGTCAAAATACTTTGAAAAAATAAGTATTTATAGAGAATGCCATTATAAAGATTTGGTGAAAATTTCAAATTATTACGGTTTTTCGTTCTTGAGTTAGAACAAATTTCAAAAACCGATATCATTTATCAGTCCAGAATATTATACATTATATTATATTTTACATGTAATTTTATATCAATATTCGCTGTTCAGAAGCTATTAAAAAAAATTGTTTCAATAGATTTTAATAATTTTTAAATGACAATAATTACTACTTCTGTGGAATCTTCTATTAAATTTTCAAGTACTTTGTATTAGTCAATTTTTTTTATCACCAATTATAAAAAAAAAATTGCAAAAAATTCGAATATTATAAATGCTTATAAGTGGCTTAAGAATCAATATTATATTTTGAGAAAAATATGACATAAAGAAAATGCCTATCGTAACAACTGGTAAAAATTTCAAGTTTCTGTGACATATATTTTTTGAATTATAACAAATATTTAAAATTGATTGATGATAAATTGCTATTTTTTGCAATTTCGTAAAAATTTAAATTTCAAACTGTCATAACATTTTTACTTTTGGCCCGGTAGAAATTTTTTTAAAGATTTTTGAAGATTAGTTTATTGATAACCTAATGTTAAATTTTAAAACTTAGTTACAAACAGAAAAAATTTTATGAATTTTTATCTACAAATTAACTTGCAAATTATCGTGATTTTGACAAATTTTATACAAATTTGAACTTGATGGGCTTATAAAAAAAATTTGAGTAGAATAAAAGTAGTCACAGAATTGGTACATGCGACCACCCAAGCACAGTCACCATGAAGATAGAAGGTCTACAGCGCTGACGAAGACAATACGAATGAAAACCACGTTAATCACAAATGGTTGTTGGCATGTGACTACCCTAGAATACGGTACTATAAACGATAGGTAATGTTAATTGCGCAGAACACCACTTACCAGACAGCTGACACGAAACAAAACGAAAACATTGAAACGTGGTTTTAACAAGATGGCTGTAGACCAACACACGAACACTGGACTTGAGTTTGTGTGTATACCACGACGAACGAACGAATATGAGCTGAGAGAAACTCGGTGCTGACGACATTTACCACGAAGGCTCTGGCCGCCGGACACCACAATGAAGATAAATGTCTCAGTGCCACCACACTAAACCAAAAAAAAATACGAAAACTTACGAAATTTTGTGGCACTAAGAACATGACTTTAACTTTTACAAAAACATAACCGACAAAAACTTACAAAACGTGGACATAACGAACATTTACGCCCGACAATAACAGCGCAATTACATAACCGGCCGGTCGCACACGGAGGCTTATCACAGCCGCCGACGATGGCTGCAGATACGCAACGCACCGCTATGCATCGCACGAAAATGGTAACATTCATTACAACAATCACAGATAGTATACAGACAAATATGCATTTAAAAACTGTATTGGCACGAACATATTATAAAATGGTCGCGATGCATGCGGAGTTACAGTGCACCGACTATATCAACAGATGATGTTTTGCTTTTTTTATCATATTTGTTTAACTTTTTAATTTATAGGTTATACATGTGCAATATAAAATTCATTATGTCTTGGTAAGTTTGTGTGAGTAGTTGGGTAAACTCTTTTTAAATTCGCCCCTCCCCCTCGACATGAACTTTCAAATATGCCACTGCTATGAAACTAATTACAGGTGAAAATTGTTAACTTTTAAAATCGCATTGTTTTGGATAGGTTAGATTAGGTTAGGTTAAGTACATTTAAATCTTGCCCTACATTATTTAACTAATTATTTTTCATACACTTAAACATGACTTATACAGTTATACATGGGCCAGTTAAAACAGAAAAAAACAAAACTGTTGTCCCATTAGTTTATGCATTGATGAATTCCAGAGATGAAGATTTATACAATCATTTATTTACAGATAATAACAGTTGAAAATAGAATTTATATTTAAAATTAAATTAATAATAAATATTATTTAAAAAATAATTGTAACACATTTATAAGAAATTACTTTTACTGATTTAACTGATTTCATGAAACATTACTTGACTTTCGATGATGTAAATCAACCTAGATTTACATTACGGACATGCCTAAAGCTATTTCTTAAGTTTTTCCGTTTAATCTTTTAAATTATTTATTGTATGATTGTTGACTCCAGTATGAAATTGTATTCTCCATAAAAAGTTGACACAGTCATGCCGCATGAATACTCCGATTTTATCCGTAACAGCCTTTCGTTCGATTATCAATCGGGATATCCGATTAATTAAAGGCCCCTACATACTATATGATTTGGTCGGGCCGAAAGGATAGCCTGATCTAATCAGGTTTTATGTACAGATAACACAACCACTGCACGATTTGATCAGTTAATTTTATTTATTGATATAATTTGGTAGGTAAATTGGTAGGTCAGTCGGGCGGTTAGATGACAAGATCAGACAGGATATTAGTTATTTGATACTTTTTCATAGTACATACGACCTGATATTAAATATGATCTGATTAAATTATCCTGTCAGCCCAACTAAATCATATAGTGCAACGTTTCTTAAACTTTTTTTATCTATAGAACCCTTTTTAATGTTTACTTTTATCGTGGAACTCCTATTTTATTTTATTTATGTTCAAATAGAAATAAAAAAAAATAATAATTTCATACAATAATAACGAGTGAACCGATAAATACGGAATATATTATAGAAATAGGTATAGACAATAGACTATACATTATTATTATTAAATTTTAATATACAAACTTCCCCCCCCCGGGCCCCTAGCCACTTATTGTATAATGTAAACTTCTTGAAATGGATGTGATGATATTTGTTTGTTATACATACATGTTTTTAGAAATCGAATAATTTATAACGTAAGTTTACATAATTCAGAAAATATATGGTTATACTAGAACAGTTTGTTTTAATACAAATACGAGTATTGCTATAAATCACAAAATGTGTGTCGGAGTTTATTTGTCTCGAATCTATTATAACGGTTTAACAATTTTAAATTTAACATACATTATAGTTTCAACTAAATCAAGGGTCAATTTAATTTTGTACCACATAAAATATTTGCTCACACAGAATTTCGTCTAATAGAGAAATATTTATTTAGCTCGCTATAAGAAATACAGATATAAAAATAAAATCAATATGTGTGATGAAATGTGTGTATGATCGGTGGAAGAGGCATATTAGCTACAAAGTACACCCTCATTTAATTTGTTATTTCATTAAAATTTAAATTATGAATAAAGGTTTAATAGATTAATTTTATTAAAATAGTATTCAGAAAAAATTAAAATATTTAGAATTTTAAAACGCTGTTCAAATATTACAAAAATAAATGTATTACAATTCTCGCTACATATACCATTTACCGGTCTATTTACTTAGAAAAAACAATATAAATCTCTTGAATATCGTCATAATTCGTCATTGTGTACTTTAAACTCTTTTGCAACTAAAATAATTTATGATAAATTGCATCGATGACTTCACGAATGATACACCATAAAATGAATGATTGCCAATAAAATAAATGATTTATTTATTTGTTTTTCCACAAAAAATTTGTTTTGTTTTAAATGATCTCATTTTATGTTTAATAAGGATGTGATGATATTTGTTTTTATACATACATGTTTTTAGAAATCGAATAATTTATAACGTAAGTTTACATAATTCAGAAAATATACTAGAACATTTTGTTTTAATACAAATACGGGTATTGCTATAAATCACAAAATGTGTGTCGGAGTTTATTTGTCTCGAATCTATTATAACGGTTTAACATATTATATTATAACTTTTACCATATTGCATTATGGCATTATTAAATCTCACTAAGATAATATGGCTTACCTGAATGAAATATACAATTTTCTCGATAGTACCTATCAATTTTACTGCTCCCTACCCGCAAAACCAATATCACCTGGACTTGGTAAAATTAATTACACCATGAAAAAATCACCCGTTGGTAAATTTCCCGAATACAACCTTATAACAAATGAAATATTATAAAATCTCACAAAAAAAAAACAAAAATGTTTTTACCAACATATATAATATATGTATATTTAAATTAATAATGCAATTTTAAATTATTATATTTTCTTTCACAATGGAAATCCGCAGTAATTATTTATATTTACAAATCTGTAGTACTCAAACACTTATCAGACTCATACAGAACAATTAGTTAACTTCCTAGTGTACTACGCTAGGAAATCTATTTAAAAATCTTCAGCTCCACTTCTGAATACACAATGTCAAATAATGGAATCATCCCAAGTACCCTGTATGAATGTTGCCCCAAGCATTTAATTATCAATCTAATCTATCGTTTAAGAGCCTATATAGGATCGGCACTTGAAAAATATAAAATAATACTGTTCTCTGCCATATACCCATGTTCTTAGACATTTCACAAGTGTTTGACCGAAGTTGACGGTATAATTTACCAACTCAGCAAAATATTACCGGTACCGTACCATCTACTACCCAAAACATATTTACAAGACAAAACTTTTTAACAACATATTGAAAAAGTTGGAATTTTAACTCACCCAAGTACCATCTACATTCACTTTTCTTTCAGAAAAGTTGCTGTTTAATAAAATCGAAGCATTTTACTACCCCAAAACGTGAAGACAGACACATAATATAAAAAAATAAAAATATAAAAAAAACAAGCATCATTGTAAAACTTATAGATTCCATCACTCCGTTCAGAATCTAAAAAAAAACCAATATTCTGATTTTATCTGTCTCCACGAGTCTACAAACTAAAACTATTTAATCATAATGGTTATATGATATATGATATGAAATTATTCGATTTTGCATAGTCATAACACTCATAACATTGATAAGCTTTCTTTTTTCTCTACCAGAATTTTCAACAAGGAATTTCTGTTAAAAAAAAAATAGACCAGTTATTCTTAACCGTTATAACATACGAAATCCTCAGGGAAAGGAATAAAATGAATTTTAATAAAAAAAAAAACATTATTATTACCAACTATTGAACTATATTTAGCCCAATCTCTATCTAGCCACAACCTGGGCAACAATAACACCGTTTCCGATACTATACCCAGGGCCGGATTTAAGGTTGTGGGGGCCCCAGGGCTCACAAACGATTAAAATATAAGAATTTTTAGTTTATCTACATGCTTTAAAACTTTAAAATTATATAACTGATAGGTTATTCCCTCATCATGCTATTAATTTCTTATCACATCAATTTTTCTTATTGAACATAATTAATATAGATTTATAAAATTTATTATTAATCTATTTATAATTAAGTAGAAATGGAAAAAAATTACCTCCCAATCTAGCGATTCGTTTTATCACACACTAATAGTACCACATGTCAAGCTTAAAAAAAAAATAGTAAGTATATTGTTTTGCAAATTACTAGAAAAAAAAAAGAAAAAAAAAGGCAATCATTTTGTGTGGGGCTGTTATTAATTGAATATTGTAGGGTCCCCGGGGCATGGGCACCGTAAACTCCCTAAATCCGGCCCTGACTACACCCACCTACCTCGGGAAACCGGGTAGAGGTGGGAAAAGTTATCGGAACCGGTGGCAAAGTACCGACCGATTGCCTCGGATCAGCAACTTTTCGGGGTAATTGAATTGCACTTATTACCTACAAAGAAATGGTAGGATTGCACTTAGGTTGAAAAAAGGTAATAGTTGAACTGCACTCGGGTAAAAACCCAAATCAGGTAGTTATCGAATTGCACTCAATCAAAAAAAAAAATTACAAGTCAAACGTGTATAGTAAAAATCCGTTAAAAATATTACAAAATTTTTATGTTTACGAACGCTACGGCGAACGTACCTACTATTTAATAGCATTATATATATTAGTTCGTCAATGTCATTTAGATAACGCAGATAACCAATATAATATTGACAATAATTAAATTTGAAGATTTATAACAAAAAAAATTTTAAAAAAATGTTTAATAATAATAATAAGAATAATATGTATATAATACAATATAATATATAATAAAATAATATAATAGTTATAATGTATAAATATATTATTAACATAATGTAATGTATAAAACAATCATTTTCAACCACGCCAATGATTAACATCATTGTCAGTCTTAAGCCTGTAAGTGAGAACGAAAATGAGTATTTACTAAATGTTTAACTTCTCCAAATGTATGATAATTTTGCCAAAGAGAAATTCGACCATACCCCAACTTTTTTCCTCGTGACCGTCGAATTGTCAACTAAATCTCCACCGTCACCGTCGCATAGATATTACGTACATTGCGTATACCGATCTTGGAATAATCATTTTTGTTTATTATACTGCTATTGTGGGAACAATATTCAGTTGTGCATACATATACAAACACACAGAGTAAATTTGTTTTTTTATCGAACACCCTTTTACTTTCTTGGCCGGTCACCTCATGAGGGCCACCCGTTCATTAAACTGTGGACACGTCAATTTATCATCCAACTCAAATTAAATTTTATACTTTTATTTTTCTACATGCTTTATTTTTTTAATAAAAGGATATTTTTAAAACATACAGTTAACTCAGTTAAGATTGTTAATTATTTTAATGTTAGGGTGATGGTGTAGTATTTGATTCTAGTTGTGTAAGGTAACATAAATCAAAAAAGGTTGAGAACCACTGGTGAAGATCAACAAATAGGGTATAAATTAGTATAAACGGACAAACGACAGCTACAAATCATTTAGTATTCCAAAGATGTATTTACCAGAAATTAGACTCTTTATTATTAACAGATGGATTTTAATAAATTTCAACTGATTTAACGTTTAAGCAACCAAAAAGTGTATACATCCCCTTGAACCGTTTTAACCCTTAAAAATAATATTCTTGAAAAAATATGTCTTAGGGAATTTACACAATCTCATAGGTACATCACCTCAAAATTTCAAATTAATCGGCATGGTATAATCTGTGGTTTCATATTT
>JAIPRK010001621.1:0-37531 GCA_025469195.1 Chaitophorus viminalis
TAAATACATGTATAGACTACAGAGTACTACAAGATTGTCTGAATATGTGTCCAGTAAGAAATCAGGATCTGTTGTATGAAAAATGTGTATAGCTAATAAAGTTTTAATAGAAAAAAATAATGACTGTTGCATAAAACTGCATGATTACTATCAAACCGGATTTTGATATTAATGATATTAGCAAAGTGATCGAAAAACATGTTTATCCTAATCTTTATAAGTTGTTACAAGTAGCAATAAGTATTCCCTAAGCCAGAAACTTGTAAACGATCATTTTCTTCTATGAGGCGTATCAAAAATTGGTTACGAACCAGTATGCTACAAGACCATTTCACAAATTTGGCAGTATTGAATATCGAAAGAGATGTTGTTAACTCATTAAATGATGTCGACATTTTAGAACTGTATTGTATAAAAGCCAAAAAATTTTTATTAAAATTATTGAGTTGAATTTGTGTATATGTATCATTAATGTGTATTATGGGGGAATAAGGGGTGTGGGGGCGTAGCCCCCGCGGGTCTGTGTGGTCTTGATATTTTTAGCCCCCTCAAAATAAAAGCTCTAGTTGCGCCTATGCGCAACAGTCGTTATGCCCGTTATCATTAAGGACTTTCAGAAAAAAATGAATTCCTCATATAAGGCATATAACCTTATAGTATAATTACTCTATGATATAACCACAGAATAGATTCATATAATCTGTGATAAAACAACAAAATCGTGTAACTTTCATTTATGGACCATGATTGGAGTAATGGGTACCACGAATAGTGGTAACAATAATATAAAAATAATAATTTTAGTCGTTATAGACAGCAGAATACCACAAATTAAGATATCTTAATTCGTAGCTCGTGCGGTATCGGGTATACACAAGAACCACCATGTAGAGAAGATATTTTCTTATAGGCCCCATACACGTTCAAACATTTTGAAGTTTGAACAACAGGCTGTTGTATAAGCAGTTCTATAGTGTAGTGTTGTTTGACGTGTTACACGAAATCAAACATGTTTGAAATTGATTATGCAACGTCAGTTTGCGTAAAATTTTTGAACGAGTATAGGGCCTTTTAGAGAAGAGATCTTCTCTACATCATGACAAGAACTTACAAAAAACCGACATCGCAGCCTTTTGGCAACGGATAAAAAATGATAAATTGATAACACGATTCTTGCAATATTATTGTAAAATATTATTCTTGTGTAATTAATGGTCACACTGTAGGTTTAAGGTTGCTCCGTTTTATCTAACCTTAAATAATATTAAACTATACAACATTTACACGGACCACGATCGGACTCGGAATTCGGATTAATTCTTTTTCTTGTTGAGTGTTTATATAGTAGTATCGTTCTTCTCCATTCTTGCTGCGAAAATGGCCGATGAGAAGTAAGTAATATTTATCCGTATTAATCCACTAAAATAATGTTCAAAGTTTCATAAACATTAATGCATCTTGATTTAATAATATTTAATCTTTATTTATTTGATAATTATTTTTTAATAGAATGCCTTATTAAAGATTGTTTGATGCTTGTTTACGAGGTTAATAAGAATGCTCTTTATTTATATAAATTTACTTTTGTAGTGCCCCTAAAAGGCTTCCGGCAGTACCGGAGTCCGTACTTAAAAGACGCAAGGCCCGTACAGCTTTTAAACTCAAACAATTGAAGAAAGCTATCGAGGTATGTTATTTTTTCACCCCTAATACCTAAGGGTATTTTTTCGTTCATAATTTTTACCTTAATAAAAAATTTATTCAGTGATAATATTTTTATTTGAAAATGCAGTGACTTTAAAGTTTTTAATTTTATCCTAGAGATTTATTTTCTCATTTAAGAATTATTAAGGTACTTTTTGCCTTTACTTTGTTTGATCATTTGCATTATGATGATTTCATTATATTATTTTTTTTTTATATAGGAGCGTAAAGATCGTGTTAAGAAGACTAAAAAGTACTTCAAGCGAGCTGAAGCTTATGTTAAAGAATTCCGAATGAAAGAGAGAGATGAAATACGTTTAGCTAGAAATGCAAAGAAAGCAGGTGATTTCTATATTGCTCCAGAACCAAAATTGGCATTTATAATTCGTATTCGTGGGTATGTTGAATTTTTAATGATTCTATATTGTGCCCTAAATTTTAATATGCTTTAAATTTATTATGATTTAGTGTTAACCAAGTAGCTCCAAAGGTGAAGAAAGTATTGCAGTTGTTCAGATTACGTCAAATCAACAATGGAGTGTTCATCAAATTGAATAAAGTAAAAATAAGTTAACTAAATTTCAGTATAATAGTCTCTTTTGTTTAATTTTATTTAACTTACATCTTCTTTATAGGCAACATTAAATATGTTGAGAATTTGTGAACCCTATGTAACATGGGGATACCCTAATTTGAAGAGTGTGAGGGAATTGGTCTATAAGAGAGGATTTGCTAAAATTAATGGACAACGCATTCCAATCACTAACAATGAAATGATTGAAAAGAAATTAGGAAAATATGGTATCATATGTACGGAAGACTTGGTTCATTGTTTATATAGAGCTGATCGTCGTTTTAAGTATGCAATGAACTTCCTCTGGCCATTCAAAGTAAGTGCAAAATTGTTATTTTCTTTTACATTTTCCATTGATGCATCCATGGTAAGACATCATTATGTTGTCTAACCTTCCAAGTCATCATAAATTAATTGTTAGAGCAATTATGTTATGTTTTTATTATTTTCAAATATATTTAAATAAAAGTTGCTCCATATAAATTGATACTATTAATGGTGATGCTTAAATTTAATTCCCTTCTATTACTTTCAATGATAAGTCCAGCGAGGTCGAATGGATCTTAAATATCCAATTTATTTAAGTCATTTTTTTGGTTTTGTTCGTATATTTGATATTTTTGTTTTCTGATTATTATGGAATAAATTTTAATTGATACAACTAATAATCAATATGGATGTATCTATAATATAAATAAAATATTATCCATTTATCTTCATCAATGTATGTTAGAAAGTTAATTCATACTTAAAATGCTAATTTTACCTATCATATGTTCATACTTCAATTGGTTTGGCTTTTATATTATTATATTATGTTTAAATGAATTTATTGGACATTAATATTAAATTTTCCTCCTGGTGGGAGTAACTGCATCAGAACAGTTGGTATTATTGTAAAAGTATTCCTAAAATACTAAGGCATAAACAATGTTTTGCGATGAATCAAATCCATTCACTGAATATAATGGTACAAAATTTAAACAGATAATTTAATTAAGCTGGTAACCACAGTTAACATTGATTTATGCTACATTCTTCATACATTTTATAAAGCCATTAACTTAACAGAATAAATAAGAAAAGGCCTATATCAAATTTATAGATTAGTTTTTATTTAACCTATCTTAAATAACAAATCAAATACTATTGGGTTTGTACCTAATTCTTTTTCACACTAATTTCAAACTTTCTTCATCATTAAATGTTGTCAATCCTATTTTCGACCAATTAAAACATGCTATGGTACACATAACTTTCTAATGAACAACCCATCCTTTGATAGCTCAATAGAAAATATCCACCTAAAATCTACTTTATTATTATTTTGGTAATATTATTAATTATTTTTCATTGATTTGTAATTAATAGTTGTTGTATTTATTTTTTTAGTTAAACACCCCAACTGGAGGCTGGCGTAAGAAGACCAATCACTATGTTGAAGGTGGTGATTTTGGAAACCGTGAAGACACCATTAATAAGTTATTGAGGAAAATGGTTTAAATTCAATAAATGTTTTACAAAAATTGTCTATTTTGTTTTAATTTTGTGCTTTTAGTGATATATATATATATGACCTATGCACCATCCTTTATTTTTTACATTTATTTCAATGTTCCAAATCACCTATTACTTTTTTTTTGTTCTTCACCCATAATACTAGCTGAATAGTTATGTAGACTTCAAGACTGGTTTGCAATCTATATAGTTATAATTTCCAATTGTGTGAAACAAGTACATTATTATAGTGAAAACAGGTTATTGTGTACGTTTATAATTAATATGGACATATTTTTAACGAGTGACATAGTTTATTAGTCTCTTGAAATTACTGATGTATGATGTATTTAATAACAATATAGAAATACAGTAGTTGTATATTGATAATTAATTATAATTAGGTTTTATTAGGAATATAGATACATTATTTATATGGAGTTGATTTGTACCCTATTCCAACAAAGTATTTAACAAATTAATGAATGGTGAAGTTTTTTTTGAGAAGTTTGGTTTGTCTTTATTATCTGTTCCTCAAAGTCTGAAACATTTTAACTGATCCAATTGTCACATGGAAAACCTTATTTAGCTTTCTAAAAATTATTCAATTTAATTAGTATTATAGAGGATTGCAAGATTACACTTGTAAACAAAGTGAAGTACTTTTCAAAATTTGTAATAAGATTGATGAAATACAAGAGGTTGGAGTGATATTCATCCATTTTATCCTAGGTTATATATTTTTATTACAACAAGGGCACCTTTCCTTTGTCCGAGATCCAATGCAATTGAAAATAAATAAAAGAAAAAAACTAAGCTTCATAGTGTGCCAAATTAATTTGTTAGCACTTGCAATAATTTAATACTTTTTAAAATACAAGTAATTTTCTTTAGTTTATAAAATATGAATTTATTCATATTTTATTTTGTCTTTAAAACTAATTAAATTATAAGTTTTATTTTGTAGTTAAAAATTCATAAAATGTTTTCCATATTAAGGATTAAAATATTAACACTGGATTATGTATAAGATACCCTTCATATAACTATTAAAAAATTTCCCTGATTTTAAGAAAACAATTTTAATACCGTTTAAATTTTAAATTTTTATGAAATTGCATAAAATATCGATTTATTCTCAAACAATTTTAAATATTTGGAATAGTTCAAAAAGTATAAGTCGCAGAAACTAGAAATTTTTGCCAGTTGTTAATATTGGTATTTTCTTTACTTAATTTTTTCATAATATTGTACTGATTTTTAAGCAACTTTAGGCATTTGAAATATTTGATTTTTTTTACATTTGCTTTTGGTTGGTACAAAATACTAGCGAATTTAATAGAATATTCCACACAAGTTTTCTTATTGTAGTTCTAATATTTTTGAAATCCATTGGCACAATTGTTTTCTATAAGCGTTTTAACAGAGAATATTGACATATTTAAATAACAATATATTATAATATACCTATTTTAGAACAACATATCATCTCCGTTCAGAATCGTAATTCATAATTAATAATTAATATTAAATATTAATCAATTACTATATTTAATTAGAGTTCACTTTTAATGTTTAATACTGAGCTATATAGTACTAAGTACATAAGTAGAATTGAATCTTAGTCCTAAATTAGACTAAGATCCGTAGTCTGTAACACTACTTATGAATGGTGAGAAATGGATATTTTTAAATCAAGCTCTGCGAATCATTGTCAATTGAAATGTAATCCATTATATTTAAATAATCTGCTATTATGTAATACAATGATTCTCTTTAAAACTTAAAATATATGAAAAAAGATTTAAAAAATAATAATAAACTCATTCTAACCATTCGTTACATTCATTGGTATTCACCATGATTATATTACATATATTCACAGACATATGACGTGTTTTATATGTCTGTGCAATTGTGGTATTTACTATTTTCAATTTTGTCGATGTAGGAAGAATGAGAAGATAATAGTCAATTAATAGATTATTTTCTTGATTGCTCAGCCTTTATTTCTTTTTTCATTCTAAACTAAATTAAAAATAAATACTTTTCTTACCCATGATTATTCTACGTTACTCACGATTATAAAGAACTTTATTAAGATCTCTATAATCGTGACGTTACTTTATCTTATCATTATTTATTTATATTTACATTTATTGTGATAAGATTTAAAACATTAATTGATTATTTATTTCATAATCAGAATTCATAGTTATTAATTTTTAAATTTCATACTACTTTTAATTGTGGAACGAAGTGTTAATTTATTAAAATCTAATTTTAATGTGATTTAGTTTATATGAAAAAAATGCATAGGATATTAGAAAACATAACTTAATTGTAAATACAAGATGAGTACCTTACATAAAAATTGTCTTGCACAGCCTGGGCGTAAGAAAGTTCAAGTAATTGTTGATTTATTTTTTTAACTAATTTCGGCATTTCCATGTTTAAATACATACTATTGTGCAGTGTAATTATGTTTCAATTAAATTTTTTTGCGTATTATTAGATATCATTCGTTATTCGCGATGAAGAAGAACGTAAACATCGAGCTGGTGTTAACTCACTACAGTTAGATTCCAAACAAGGAATATTATATTCTGCTGGACGTGATGGGATTATACGACAGTGGGATGTCCGAGATAATGTTGAAGCAACATATTTACGTTCACTAGAACATCATACCGACTGGGTTAATGATATTGTATTATGTTGTGGTGGAAATTATTGTTAGTAAAATAAATTAATAATATTTTTATACATTTAATAATAAAATAATAGAAATTGATCAGTAGAAAAACTACCTATAGTCGTATCTTTCTGTATTTCATAATACGTTTATATTGGTTTTTATAGTGATTTCTGCTAGTTCAGATACTACAGTTAAGTTATGGGGATTACGGAAAGAAAATACTTGTTTATCAACATTACGAACTCATAAAGATTATGTTAGAGCTCTGGCATATGCTCGTGATAAAGAAGTGGTTGCTTCTGCTGGATTAGACAAAACAATATTTATGTGGGATGTTAATATGTTAACCACATTAACTACCACTAATAATACTGTAACAAGTAAGTTATTATATATAAATTAATACATTCATTTTTATGTTTTTTTTTTTTTTTTTTTTGTTAGCGGCCTCTCTACCAGGTAGCAAAAACTCTATTTATAGCTTAGCATTGAACAATAGTGGAACTGTTTTAATCAGTGGAAGTACAGAAAAAGTTTTAAGAGTATGGGATACGAGAACAAGTGATTGCATGATGAAGCTAATTGGACATACAGATAATGTGAAAGCTTTAGTTGTTAATCGAGATGGTACACAGTGTTTATCTGGCAGCTCAGATGGAACTATTAAATTATGGTCACTAGGACAACAACAATGCATACAAACTTTAAGAATACATAAAGAAGGAGTTTGGGCTTTAGCTGTAATTAATAAATAATTCAATTATGTTTGTTGGTATTATTTTCTTTTTTTTTTTTGTGCAGGCAACAGATAATTTTTCACATGTTTTATCTGGTGGTCGCGATAAAAAAATTTATATGACAGACTTAAAAAGTCCTAATAAATTTCAACTAATATGTAACGAATCAGCTCCAGTTGTTAAAATGGTTACAACACCAGATATGAGTGCTATTTGGGTTGCTACATCAGAGTCTTCAATTAATTGTTGGGTAAGCAGATTATTATTTAATGATAAAAACGTATTTATAAAAAATTTAAAACTTCCCTAAACTTGTCAATTTGTAGTACAATTAGGTTTTAATAGCTCTGTTAATAATTGAACTATGGAACCCTAAAAATAATTAATTATTCAATTTTTTTCTCCGATAAATAACTGATAGTTTTGTTTTTTTATTAATAAAAATCATATTATTTAATAGAATTTAAGAAAATAGTAATACTAAAGAAATATATTGAAAATAAAAAAATTACAAAACCATTTATGACACTATATTAGTATAACTAAATTATTACTTAGATGTGTGCAAGTATTTTCTTTATTTATTAAAAATAATACTTCCAAATTTCCAGAAATTGCGGAAAAGTGATGAATCTGCTGATTTTGAAGATATACCAACAATACCTCATAATCAGGAACCATATCGGACTCTTAAAGGAGCTGCTGCTATTAGAAAATATCATGTACTCAATGATAAACGAACTATATTAACCCAGGATACAGAAAAAAATGTTGCTGTTTATGATGTTCTTGAGGTAATTTATAAATAAATGTCGAAAAATTAATTTGAGTTAATCTTTAAATGAGTTTATTTTACAGATTTATATTATAATAGTAATATTTCTTGTATTAGACAAGTTTTGCTATATAAATAAATAATTTATTTTATTATTCTTTTTAGGCTTCCAAACTTCAGGATTTAGGTCAAGTTGATTTTGATGAAGAAATAAAAAAACGACATCGCATAATATTTATACCAAACTGGTTTAGTGTTGATTTAAAAACAGGAGTATGTTCATGGGTTTTTTTTTTAATAACTTTTTAGTATTTAATTTAATCATGTGATAAAATTTGAATAATTTAACTAAACAAACACAATAATTTCAATTAGATGTTAACAATTCATTTGGGTCAGGATGAAAACGATTGTTTTGCAGCTTGGGTTTCTGCTAAGGAAGCTGGAATTAATGTTACAGACGATAACTTAAGAGGTTATTATAAATTATCTTATTTCGTCAAAGTTAATATTTACTTATTATAAATTATCATATTTTGTCAAAGTTAATATTTAGTGTATAAGTATATTTTTTGTTTATTTATTAGTGAATTATGGTAATCGGATGTTGCGTTCACTATTAGAAAATTGGCTTAATCGCATTCAAACAGATCATGGATCCTCTGAAACTGTTCAGTCTACCGAACTTAATGCTCAGACAAAACTTGACTCTCAGTGTTGCAAAATTCCACGACATACTCCTCTTATGATTAGTGAAGTTGGTGGTAGGTGTCTTTATAGGATGTTGGTTAGCCAGGCGGGAGATGAAAATGATGTTTCAATTTTAAATGAGACCATTCCTACATGGGTGATGAATGTTATTGTTGAAAAAAGTATACCTAAAGCACTCAAGATATCATTTTATCTTGTGCCATTATCAAATACTTGCATTCGACCTATTAAGAAGTATGGTAACATTTATTATACATCTATTATTTTATACAAACAATTTTTTTTTTTTTTAAATTTTTTTTCAGCGGTACTCTTCGTCCAAGTAGAGATCGGTTAGTGGCCAATGATTTTATTCAAGTACAAAAAATAGCTGAATATATCCACGAAAAATTATCTGAAAATGATGGAAGTAGTCCATATAATAAAACTTCAGACTGTATTAACAATCACCTACAAGGTAATACGCCAGAGAAGAATTTTGAACTAAGTTGCAATGATCAAGTGCTTTCTCCTACAATGGATTTAAGAACTGTGAAACATTTCATTTGGAAATCTTCAGCTGATTTAACTATATACTTCAAAGCCAAACATTAAGCTAAAAACTAAGTTTTTACTATATGATTTATTTATTTAAATTATCTTCTTTTTCTTTATTTATTTAGTTATTTTTTTTTTAAGATCCTAATATTGACTTAATGTTGATAAATTTGTTAATACATTTGGTGCCATTGTCGACAAATATAAAATTATGATAGCAAATTAGCAACATTGAGTACTGGAGTGCGATCTTATAAAAAATATTAATCTTAGATTTTGTATTCATATCACAGAATATTAGTATAGATTTTATCTTTTAAATAATGAAATGGCCTATTGTACATATAAAAAAACTAGATTATTTAAAATATAATATTGGTTATACAATATCATGACAAAATATTTGTAATGAATCAAACATATTTTGGTTGTAATTTTATTAATTCTAAATGCTTAACATTGTAAACAAGACTAATTTTTATTTTTTCTAATTAATTTCTGTTGTAGATTTTTTAACTTTATTTTATAATATTAATACATAGATTTTGCAGAAATATTGTAACAACACCGTTTTACTAAACTATTAATACAAAAATTATATACGAGTATAATGGTCTTATTAGTACAATAGTCTCATAATTAACTTCAGTTAGAACAAGTTAACAGATAATACAATTATTTTTCATTAGTCTCTTCAGTGTTGTTATAATTGGATTCTATTAAATATAAAATTATATCATATAATTTAATGAAATTCTATACATGTTAAATTATTTAAAAATATGCCAAATACTAATTTTAATTATTTACCTATTATCGAAAACTTTATGTAAGATGATAATATTTTTAATTTAAATACCTATACCTTTTTAATTAAGGATTAATTTTAATGTAATAATGGCATCAATTATGTTAATTTTTTTTCTAAGTATTTTATTATTTCTAAACATTTTGATTTGTGATATGATTGTTAATTTATAATTTATATTTTTCTGAAAATATTGCATTGTATTCAAGTATTTAAAAGAAATATAATTATTCTTTATTATTTCCTAAAATTTATTGACTCATGTTAATAAAGATAATTCATATAATTTGGATGTGTTCAAGTATTATCTTTATTGCAAGATAGCATTTCTAAATATGGGAAAAATAAAATTTGTTTTGTTTTTAATATGTACACAGTACACAAACAATTAATCTTTTATTTATTATAACTTATTTTGATGACATTTTATGATTTCGGATTTATGTGATTTATTTTTATTGTTTTTGTTTCATATTTTGTTTTTTTTTTTATAAATATATAATTATATATATATATACATAAATTAATTGTTTTGTTGTTGTTATTCACAACTGACAGTTTACATTATTTAGATGAATAATTTATATTTATTTTTACTGTTAAATTCTATGTACTTAATTACTAGTTAAATAATAAAATAATAACATATAAAACATGCTTAAGAAGACACCACACCTGCATGCTTTGTCTCCGTCTTACAAACCTACAATATGGCTAATCTGTTCATCAAAACAGATTTTGTATTGTTAGCTTTAATATTAGAATAAATTGGCCTAGTACAAACTTAAAGGAAAGAATATTATCTGTGCGAGGACATACGTTTCTTACTTTATTTTATTTTTTTAGTGAGTTGTGAATATGTAGAATATACAAATTGAAAAAGCTCATATCTTGCTTCAATCATCTAAAACCTATGTTATTGCACTGATAATGTTAATAATAGGCAAATTTACTCAAATATTAAACCTAGCAACACAAAATTGGTTCTGCCGAACGCACATTTATTTTTTTATTACATTTGTAAGATGAATACAATGCTTGTGGGTATGGCGTCATCTTAATTTGTTACATTTATTTTTCAATCAAATTTGTTTTACTGTTAAAGCCTGAGTTATATCCACGGGTTTAATACTTATTTTAAAATATGCATAATGAAGGTACCAATATACAACATTTTAAGGTTTATTTTAGGGCTAAAATTTTTATTTTTGAAAACATAAATTAATATATTTTAAGCATTTACATAATACATGGAATTTATACGAATATACACAAGAATATTTTAATTGAAATATCCTTATTTAGTTTATCTTAAATATTTAATTTAAAGGTCATTAATTCTATTAGCATTAAATATATATAAAATAATTTATCCAACATTGGTCTCACTTAAACACTGTCCAATAAAATTGTATAATACTGGTTTATTATTTTTGAAGCATTGTTTTTCATTAGTCACTTATTTCATTTTGAATTTTGAGGCAACTAAAATTATAATTATTATTCTATTCAGACATGTTATTGGAACTTTTTTGATTTTGACTCCGGATTCAGTATTAATAACAGAAAATCGACCTGTATTAGTGTGCATGGTAGGTACATCACGCAAATCTCGATTCTAACTCATGTGTAAATTACGATACCTATTCATAGTTTTTAAGTTTACACATGACATAAAGAACGGGGATATTATAGTGTACAGTAAATTTCTTCTTTTTTTAACCGTCATAGTCCCGGTCATGATGGTGACGGTATATCGCCATACGGGTTCCTACTGTACATGGTTAAAAGTTATTAAGTTAAAATCAAAATTATTTAAGTAATTTATTTATTTATTCTAGTTATAAATACTCATAAAATAGCAATAAATTTAAATTTGGTTTAATAGATATCCTTGGGAAAATGAGTGTATAATAGTAGTATATTGTATAGGGAAAAAAATTTCGAATAACTTATGAGAAATTTGTGGAAAAATGTTCTAATGATCTTAAAAATAGAAAAATAGTTTTATATTTAATTTATACGTTTTACGTAAATAATAATAAAGTAATATTAGATAGTAATATTTAATAGTAGATAAATATTATCTTGTATTGTACTTTTATATTATATGAGGTAATATGATTACGTAGGTATGTATTTGTTTCACATTTATTGCTAGTAACATAATATGGTAAGGCAGAGACGTATTTAGGGGGGGAGAGAGACCCCTCCTCTACATTTTAATATGATGCCTGGACGGAAATTTTGTTCGGAATTTAGGGGCGGCAGCATTTTTTCCTTATCCATCATCCATTTTCATTTATTAATCAAAGAATCTCGAGATGCTGAAGCAAAATTAACTTCAAGAAACTAATTTAGAAGTCAAATATTTATATCAATCATGGATTCTTTTATTTTTGAGATAAATAAAAGTATGAGTGCTTATGAAGTATTTTTTTTCAGCTTCAAAAGTTAAGTATAATAGAAGTTTGAAGACAAGCAGATTATTTGAGGAAGTGTTTTTCTTAAGATTTATCTGTTACGTTTGCAAATAAATAGGTTCAATTTAGAAACTATTTAGTATTTACCTACAAACTCAATGAAAGAAAATATACCTAAAACTGCTTTGGAAAAATGTAACATGATGACATTTAAAATATATAAACTTACGTTAACATAGCACTCAGAATGATCTTATATATGTAGTCCAGCTTCTAATTGTTCATCAGAAAGATATTTTAGTGCTCTGAAGAAAATTAAAACATAGACCTACCTATCTATAATGTCTAGGATGAGTGATGACAGCTAGTAGGATACTACAGGATGACAATACTTATATAGGTATTGTAGGTATGCATATAATTAAGTAGGCGTTGAATACATTTTATAATATAATAATCGTTATAACTGTTATAAGACTGTTGGACTTAGGCTTAGACACATAATATTTACAACATTTTTCAAATCGAACTAAGACAGACGAATAATCAATATTTACCAGTAGCGTAATCATAGAAGGTCAATCATTTCCCATTGCATTTTTTATAGTAATTTTACAATATTCAAATAAAAGTACTTATTTTGTAGAATAATTTTCAATTAGTTGTAAAACGAACTACGAATCACTTGGAGACATACTAATCAAGATAATTTTTGTTCTTATGATAGAAAATTGATTGTTGAAGAATATTATAGGATAACTTTATTATACCTGTTTCCTTATATCTTATGTATATTTTATACATAAGTTAAAACAATACCTACGTGTGCTATGCATGTGCATTTATTTTTAAAGTTGATTCATTATTATTAATATTTTAATCACTAAAATATTTTTATTGATACAAATTGAGTATATACAATTAATATAATTATTAATTAGATTTTGATTGTTTAGCTGACTCGTATCTTTGCCATCAGACTTCAATAAAGAAAGAAAACTTATTTACCATGTTAATTCAAATTTATTTTTCATATGTTTTAAAAAATTTGATATCTGAATTGGAATTATTTATTATTTATAATAAGTATACGCCCAACAAATAGGGCTCATTTAATAACAAAAATACAAAGACATACACGTAACTTATACTGAAACTAAAATGGTATTACAAATTTAATAATTAATATTTATTACTTATAAGTATCATTAGGCATTAACATTTAAAATCAATGATTTCAACCTCGTTAAGTTGTGGTGGAAAAAATCAAAGTTATTGATAGAATTCCTGAACATTAGCATTCTGTTGATCGGAGCAAATTGACTGTATAATTATTTATATGTGTTAGGATAAAACTTTTGTGACCCACGAGTATTACTTTGAGGAACCCTTAGCGGTATTTGACTAAGTAGTTTTGGACATATGATTTGTGAGTTTAATCATTTGTACAACCAACATAAGTCGATGATTATGGAGAATAAAATTTTAGCGGATTTATGATTCGAAGCTCTGAATTTATTGATGCAACGAGAATGTATATCCCGATATTTATCTCTCCTTAAAGTGCTATGCATATTTTTTCCGTGTCAATTACTACATCAGAACGTATGTATTCAATACTAAAACACATATTTGCGAATTACTAGAATACCATACATTATCTATTTCAATTATTTGATACAACAAACAGTATAAATATAATATATCTAGTATAATTAAATATAATATTATGTCATTATGATATTTAAAATTTATTTAGTGGATTGATGATTCATAAAAGTGTATCAATAAATCCGGAGAATGTGTTAAATAAATTGTCTCTAATACTTAGGAAACGAGACTTTCAAATATGATGCAAGTTTTTTCAAAATAATGTAAGCATCTACCTTCCTATTTATTATAATATTTAATTAAAAAAATGTTCATCAACCCTTAAGATCCTGCTCTAATCACGCCACTTATATTCTGAATATGATATACTGAAATAGTATAATAGGTAGGTACCCGATCGGTGATCAGATCAGATTATAACTTTAAAATCAAGGGACAAGAATTGATCAAGGAAACTAAGTAAATATTGAATTTCAAACCCCCCTCCAGTGCCGCAACTAGGATTCTTGGGGCCCCGGACACAGTCAATGTATGGGGCCCTAAGGTCTATGTATATATTAGATATATATATATAGGTTAGTGGTGGTTACATATACAAAATAAATAATGATGGTGATTTTTTTTAAAAAAGCCTAAAAATATAATGCGAAGGCCTACAACCACCCACTGACCAGTGTATTGATATTAAAATATAACTACACTTTTAGTGTTCTTTTTTTATTATAAATATTAATTAAAAATTTTGTAAAAATATATGATTCAAAAAAAATTATTGCATAGCACAAAGGTTGTGTTTAGTATAAGGGTTTAGCATAAGTGAGTAAAGTGAACAGAGCTGCGGAGCGAAACTACGTTCAATGTTATAGAAATACTTAACTTCTTTAATAATGGTTTCCGCTAAAAATATATTCATTTTAAATATTAAAAAATTCTAGAAAAAAAAGCGAAAAATAAATTTTTTTGTTGAATTCAAACCAGAAACCCTTAGGGAATCATATATGTAGCGCATCAATCACACCATTTTACTTTAATTTTACGCAATAGTCATATTGGCCATATAAAGTAATTATTACTTTAAAAACGTAAATTTAAAAATGCTGTAACTTCCAAACTAATAGTTTTCGCAGAAAAATTCAAACAGTTTCAAAATCAGCATTGAAAAACACAGCTTTTGAAATAATAAAAGTAGTTTTTTGATATTTTTACCTTAAATATCACGTATTTTTGAAAAAAATTAATGTTTTATAGTTTATTTAGTATAACTTTCAAAATAATAATTTGCAAGAATTTTGGAATAAGACTTTTGTGTTCAGTGCTTTCACATTAGATCGGAACGGACGGAAACGAATTGTGTCCGCACACTGTGTCGGAACCAGTCGGAATTTCGCAGCCATATATACTTAGTCATTTTGATCTCATCGCTCAAGCTCGACGGTCGAACTAAAGCTTATTGCTAAATTATTTATTTTGAATATTTTCGAGTGTTTACAAAATATAATATTATAATGAGTGATACAAGTAGTGACAAAGAAGACATGATATTTACACTAGCTCTATTGTCAGAAGCTGAAAAAAACGAAAAATATACGTCATAAAGACAGTGGGTTCATAGCATACATTTGGCAAAGGAAAAAGAAGGAGAGTTCTATACACTATTACCGCATTTAAAACAGGACCAAGCCAGTTTTTTGTTTCTATTCTCTCGAACGAGCTTTAATTTTCTTTTTGTAGCCCTGCTTAAATACTGCCGTGTTGACATTATTAAAATGAGTTTAAAACAATAAAAAATACAAGTATAAACTAATACTCAACACTAAACCACGCTTTGAAGAAGTAAGAACTAAGAACTAATGACGCCGGCAACGGGCAGTGATTATTGATTATAAAGATTATTTCGAGAATCCCAATTCCACACATAAAAGTAACTAAATAAAAAAACGGGTGGACCTAGCTTTGCTGTACAGTTGGGGGTGGAGCTACTAGTGTACCTCGTTTATAGGATATAAACGATAGGTCATTATTACAAAGGATTTGTTAAATTTGAATGCAATGATAGATATCATTGTATACCAATAACGATTCTGAACGGAGTTAATATGTTTGTCTAAAATGTGTATATGATAATATAGTATTTTATGTTTAAATTGAATTATAATGCAATTTCATAAAAATTTAAATTTCAAACAGCCATAAAATGTTTTTTTTTTTAAGTCCGGTAAAATTTTTTTATATATTTTTGAAGGTAAGCTTATGGACAATCTAGTGTTCAAATTTTGAACCTTAAGTATAAACAGAAAAAATTGTACGAATTTTCAACTACAAAATAACTTGCAAATTATCGCGATTTTAACATATTTTATACAAATTTGAACTTAGGCTTATAAAAAAAATTGAGTGTAACAATCTCCGATATTTTTTAGTTACAATTAGTATAACTTATAATTAATTCTTTAATACATTTTCAAGAGTTTTCGGACAACCAAATAAATTTTATTGATATTTAAAAAAAAAACTTAAAAAAATCGAAAATTTAAATTGTCTTTAAATAAGTCAAAATACTTTGAAAACTTAAGTATGTATAGATAATGCCAATATATAGATTTGGTGAAAATTTCAAGTTGTTACGGTTTTTCGTTTTTGAGTTGGAGCAAATTTCAAAAACCGATATCATTCGTCAGTCTAGAATATTATACATTATATTATATTTTACATGTAATTTTATATCAATATATTTGCTGTTCAAACGCTTATAAAAAAAAATTGTGCCTATGAATTTTAATAATTTTTGAATGACAATAATAACTACTTATGCGGGATATTCTATTAAATTTTCAATTATTTTGTATTAGTCAATTTTTTTTATCACCGATTATAAAAAAAAAAATGTAAAAAACTCGAATTTTTTAAATGCCTATAAGTGGCTTAAAAATCAATATAATATTTTGAAAAAAATGTGACATAGAGGAAATGCCTATCTTAACAACTGGTAAAAATTTCAAGTTTCTACGACCTATACTTTTTGAATTATAACAAATATTTAAAATCGTTTGACGATAAATCCCTATTTTATGCAATTTCGTAAAAATCTAAATTTCAAACGGTCATAAAATTTTTTTTTTTTGGTCCGGTAGAAATTTTTTTAAAGATTTCTGAAGAGTAGCTTATGGATAACCAAGTGTTAAAATTTTGAACCTTAAGTATGAACAGAATACATTTTATGAATTTTTATCTATAAAATAACTTGCAAATTATCGTGATTTTGACACATTTTATACAAATTTGAACTTTATGGACTTATAAAAAAAATTTAAATGAAACGATTTCCGACATTTTTTAGTGATGATAATTATAACTTATTGTAAACCTTGTATTAAATTTTCAAGAGTTTTCGGTCAGCCAATTAAATTTTATAGATGTTTAAAAATTTTTTTTACAAAAATCGAAAATTTAAATTGTCTATAAATAACTCAAAATACTTTGAAAACTTAATCATGTATAAAGAACGCCAACATAAATATTTGGTGAAAATTTCCAGTGGTTGCGGTTTTTGGTTTTTGAGTTAGAGCATTTTCAAAAAATGTATTTTGTAAAAACGTGATTTTGCGTAAAATTTCCCGTTTTTTCGTAATTTTTTTTATCGTTTTTTTTTAAAAAGTATTGAAAAAGTTGCATTTTTGACTTCCCAAGTACCATCTACATTCACTTTCCTTTCAGAAATGTTGCTGTTTAAGAAAATCTAAGCATTTTTACTACCAAAATCGTATCCTCAGACACACAAAAAAAAACACATGATTGTAAAACCAATAGATTCCATCACTCCGTTCAGAATCTAAAATAAAACAATAATACACTATAATAAGTATATATCTAAATATAGATGTTATTATGGATCTATAGGGGCCCCTGCTCTTCGACAACAAATCAAATAGCTAAATTATAAAAATAAATATTTTCAATAATACTTTTATTTAATATATTTTATTTATTTAAGCATTAGACCAAAATGCAATTATTTAAAATAGACGCAGTTCATGTCGGGGCCCCTTGAGTCAACGATTAGTGGCCCTCTACAGGGGCACTGCCCCCCTCCCTTTTCACCTAAGGAAGTATCGAACTATTTGTAGCACACTCATATTTTAGTCTGCTCAAAGTGTTGGGATTGTGTTTTTAGTTTAATTGTTAAACTTTTTTCTTTTATTATTAAGTAGTAAGTACAATATTATATTTTACTATTTTATGTAATACTTTTTGATTTATCATGACTTTTTTTATAATCAGATGCGTATTCGTAATTGAATTTATTACACACTAGTTCACTATATCGTATAATATGCTAAGAATTAAATACAAATAAAATAATTTGTTTTCACTTCATTTTTAACCAAAACTTGATACGTATTTTCAAGTTTGTTTCTTTTTAAGTAAATAATTATTTACGTACTACGTTATAGAATAAAGACATACCTATTGGCTATTACCATTAATTATAAATATTATTATCTACGGAAATGGTTTCCAATCCGGAGGCAAATACTCTTCCCAATCTTAATCCGGGATTTGCTGATGGGCAAAGAAAATACATGATTTATGATATCTTAATATTATAAAGTTATATGAGTATATTTAACAGTTTGAATAATTTGTCCTTAAAGATCAACATTTTCATGTCAACATTCATTAGCTTATAATAATAAACAAATATTTTTACACAAAAGCGAAGTGCTGATCTTACATTTTACCACCCATTAAAATCAATATACGGGGTCAATCGCCCCCCATGGTGAACTCGATTTATGGGTAATAGACAAGCCTCAAAATGGTTGTGAATAATTGGTACAGGGAATACTTAGATAATACCCACTACAGAAATTCCAACCGAAAAAATTTGTTTGTACCTACTGTATAGATTACTTAGTACATACATTATTATTTCTATTCATATTTCATTGAATTGTATTCAGTTTATCTAAACAACTTTTTTCGGTTGTATATGTATATTTCTTTTGTTACTTACCAATTATCTTTAAATTTATTAATATATAGTTTCTTTATTGCACAAAAAAAAAAAAATTGACTCATATTTTTATGAATGCTATGAAAATTATATAATTTTGCATTTTTAGAAATAATAAATTATAGATTAAGTTAATAGAAATTCAGAAACATAGATTTCAGCATACAACTAAATAATTTTATTTTCGGAAAATTTATGTCATTGCAAATGTCAAATATTTAAGATTTTGGTATGACTTCCAGTGCAATAAATATTGACTAGCCTTAGACTAATTAATTTCATTGTACTTAAAAGATAGGTCAGTTACAAACATGATACATAATCTACTCATACTAAGTATTTTCAAAATTAACGACTGGACAATCATACAATTCCAGTATTACTAGTACATCAACTTTTTGTATTAGTTTCTTTTTTAATTTCTGGGATCAATGTTTTATAATTTCATAATTCATAAAACACTGTGAATTAGGACTATTAATGATAGTTTCAATTTTAGTTTTATAATATAAAAATGAAGTGTTTCTGACCATAATTCATATTATTCACCCAAAACTACATCATTTACATATTATAACATAATACAGATTATAGTATATGACATACTTATCTATGGGCTATCTGTGTATTCTTTAATTAATGGTACAATGATATATGGCATTTTATTTTTTAAATACCTTTAATGATATAAAGTATTTTTTCATTTTGTGAAGCTGGTAAATAATTAATTATTCTCACAAATATAATTTAAAATTGTTAAGCAGTACTGATATTTAAGTAGTTACTGTTAAGTGACATACTATTAATTTAGAATCTTTGATTCTTTATTACTTTGTACCAAAAAAAAGTAATTTTTTTTTTATAAAAATAAAAAAATTTTAATTGATAAAGAAAAATAAGTAATCTTAAACTAAACTTACCGGTTTTACTTTTTTTTAAACAAAAAAAATTATGTAATAGCCCTTTAGAGTTTATAATTTAGTTACTTTGTTTTAAAATTATTAATAAATGTAAGATTAAACGTTAATTCTGTTATACTTTGTTGAAAATTAATTGTATATGCAGTACTAACTCTTCTTTGATTAATTGGGAAATAGTGAATGGCATGTAAAAAAAAATTAAATTTAAATTAAATTTCTATCATATCATTGTTTGTTAATTGAATAAAGCGAGAAATGAGTTTTTATATTCTACAATGCATCTAACTAGTTTTATACACCTCAACAGTAAATGAAAATAATGTAATATAAAAGTAGGTATTTAAGGAACTTTCTTTGGAACCCACTATCAATTTATATAATATATATATTTAAAATATTTTATAGATCTTTTAAATTTTTAGCACTTATTCCTTATAAAATAATAGAAATTTTATAAATAAAGAGAATCAAGTGTAACAGTTAAAAATAATCGTAAACAACCAATTTAAAAATTACTATTTTAAGGATAAAGTTAATACTTTAAATACAGTAAAATACATAATTATATTGCCTACATACATAAAACATATATAAAAAATTTCATTTTACGACTATAAACACTTAATTAATATTATGTAGGCAATATAAATATTTATGATCCATGGGATTAGTCAAATTAGGTTAAATAAGTATCATATTATTGAATTCATCACTTAGATTAATGATACTTATAAGTAAATAAATAATATATTTATTATTTTATTAAAATTGTACTAAACAAATAGAATTGAATTTTAATATCTTACAGCCTAAATTGGACATCGATAAAATATTTAACCAAATTAAGGTTTTAATAATATAAATTAGTTGCTCTCAATACGATATAATTTTCTTTTTGATTGGAAAAATGTTTACGTAATCATTAATTTCACTTATTTTTGCTGGCATTCCAATATTGTAAGAAATAAAACACATTAATTTCGATAGAAACCAAGTGTCTAATTAGAAAAATGGTTTAATAGTTAGCAAGCAAAAAAAAAAAAAAAATTTATCATAATTATATAATAAATGATTGAATTAAAAAAAAAAAAAAAAACATTCAATAGATATCGAAAAATTATTTTCTCAATTTGTAATCATTTAACAAAATAATAATTGTGTTATGGAATAATAGAAGACAATTTTAAAATATTTATTTTTTAAAAGGAACTGAATAAATTATCCTATTCCATCATGTAAACATACCTAATGTTTTTCAATACAAAAATGTATTTGTATGATATATTTTTTGCATGCTGACGTTCCATAAAAACATTAAATATGTAGAAAAATTAATAAGAATAAGGCCAATCATTTTTATAAATATATATATTTTTTATCATCGGGCCGCTGCTGGAATTCGCATATATGATTTTCTAAACTCTTCCAATTTGTTTACTAATCTTTTTCTCTTAAACCTAAGTGCTTCAGCAATTATGTCATTAACATAAGTCAATTGGATAGACGCTGGACCTTTTAACGTACCCAAACAATGGAATAGTGCTGTATAATCTGAAAAAATTGTTTTTAAAAAAAAGCAAAACACATGGTTTTATTAGTAAAATATTACATAAATTCTATAGTTATACATTTTAAGTTACTCACAATTTTTCAGAAGGCGAATGACGCCTCTTTAAAATATGAAGTATACTTACTTTGGCCTGGACGTTTAACTTCAATGAATAAAAGTTTCTTAACTTTTGCATTATGTTGTTTAATGTCTAACAACTCTTGTTTTGACAATTCATCCATGTCTTGGTTCACATTTGTAGTAATTGTTAATAGGTGTTGACGAACATCATTTCCTTCTTGAATTACTGGAGTATGGTTACATATATCGTCTGGCATAATTTCATCTTCATCAGTTTCATCATTAAAATGGTTTTCATATGGTTCAAGAATTGGTGGAGGAGGTGAAGGGCACATAGTCCTAGGGTAACATTCACCATTTACCGGAAGTGGAGGTTCATCATCTATTGTAATAATACAATTATACATAAATAAAAATGAATTTTTTTTTTTTCTGTATTATCTTATGAAAGAAAACATTTTTGCTGATTTGTTCTATATAACTAGCTGTACCAAACCAGTAGCATAATTGTTTTAATAGTCTATCGTTAAAGGAAGGAAGGTTTAGTACTTGAGTGTTTCACCAAATTAGGAGTATTATAGGATCATAGTTCTACCAAGTACATTTCTTACATGGGAGAAGACTTAATTAAATAATATTAATTTTGGAATAATAAAGTTATCAATATTTGAGTCAAACCTGTTTCCCCTCCATTAGGTAAAAGTATAGGCGGAGTTTCTACTAAAGAATTAATAGGAATGATAGGTGCAGGTGATGGTGATCTAGGTCGAGGAGATGCACACACGTGTCGTGGTAAAGGTCCAGGTTTTCTTCTTGCGGGGCCATTATCTAAAGCTCTTTTTGATCCAGCTCTAAAACTAGAAGATCCACTTCCTGCTCCAACTAAGTCAACATCAGCTTCGTCTACCATCATTCTCTATAATAAATATTAATTAAAGCAACAAATAAAATTTTACAGAAAAAATTAATTTATCACAAACTTTATCAATTTTGAAAGGATTTCCAAACATATGTTGTCTAACTGGCATTGATTCTACTTCTCGAAGTGGTGATGTCATACGTTTTAAATATTCTTGATAATTACCCATCTGACTTACAGGCATTGAATGTACCAACTCTAAATGATTAAATTAATATTAAAAATAATATAAAAATATTAAAAAATGACAATCTTACCATCTTCAAAGTATCTGATAGGAGTAATTTGAGAAAAGCTAGTCTGTATGTTTTTGACTACTTCTAAAAGTTTACTTCTTGATATATCATAAGGATTACGAAAACCAGAACCACCAGTTCTATTACATTCTACATTTTTTCTTTTAGCTGTTCCTACTACATAGTTATTAAAATCAATTAATTGTTCTCGTAAATGAATAAATTTATCTGAAATTAATAAAAATAAATAAAAAAAAGGAATTCTAAATAATAAACGTATAATTATTTAATTGTTACTTTGCAGCTGAGGATTAGTAGACATATCTTTTTTGAGCGATGATATATGACTTATACGAATATATTCGGTTAAATTTAAATTTGTTTTAGCAGTTTGTTTATTAGTCACTTCAGTGCATAACCTAAAAGACAAATTATGTATTTATTATACAAGAAATCTAATTTATTTTTTATCACTTAAATACCTATCATATTCTGTTTTTGCTTGTGTTTTAAGACGTTTTAAATAACTTAGTACAGAGTAGCTTAATGAAGCATTATCTGCAGTGTCGGGCACCAAAGAAGTCACTACAGTATTGGGCACACCCATTCTTGTTAAAGCTCTCCTTAAAGGCTAAAAATTACAATTATTTTTATATTGATACTGATATTACAAGTTAAATCAATGTTTACAGCATTATAATATCCTGGTGTGCTTCGTAAATAAGCTTGAAATTGAGCTCGCCATTCAGGAGTTTGTTTTAATCTGTGCACTTTGATCAATTCATCGAGAATAGGTAAAAGTAATGGGTAATTATAAGGTAATACAAATAGATTGACACATGATAATGTTGTACTAGCTTTTAAGTAACCAAATGGATGCATCACTTCTGGAGTTTTAAAACTGTTAGCAACAAAAACCTAAAAAATAAAAATAATAATTAAACAACTTTGAATTATTATATTTTAAGTTATAATTGATTACCTGCCAACAGAGAGTTGGCTGTTTTCTTGATAATATAAATTGTGTGAGTGGACATGGTTCCAGTTCATATTTATCAAAAGGTAAACTTTCAATTACCATAGGTTCTTGATTCACACAAGAAAATTTAACAGTGGGATGAGCACATCTAGGTGGCTATTCAATATGAAAAAAAAAAAGATCATATAACAAGATAAACATATAAACATAATATCTAATAATTACCAAAGAATTCATTGTATTTTCAGGCCAATATGATTCAGGTATAGGCCAAAAACCCATTGGGAATCCTTTTTGGGCAGATTTTGGAACATGAATAAGTTTTCGACAATTATGCCAGGCATTAGAAATTGGTTGAACAACATTTGGCACACCATTCATTTTATTCTACACAAATATTTTGGGTTAGGAAAATAATTAGAACTATGATCTATTGAATCTTACCCCATTTTGATGACTCAAATGATCTGTATTACCAAAACCAATTTTTCCAAATTCTTCATAACCCATATCTACTTCCATACTATTTTCTTTGTCTGTAATTGGTAAAGGTTCTGGGCCAATTTTTTCAAAGTTTATTACTACACCACTTTGAATTTTTTGCACTAAACTATCAATGCATTGCATTAATACTCTTTGGGAAGTTATACAATATGATCTACCTAATATAAAAATACAATTGAACTTTAAACCATATAAAAATTAAAATTTATAATTTTTTACCTATTTACAAATTATAATAAGTAATTTAAAGAAGATAAAAATTGAACTTAAGTTGAAAATAGTACTAATAACAATATACATATTGTTATAAAATATAAAACAAGCATTAAGTTATAGGAAAATGAATTAACAATTTGACAATCTAAAAACAATCGGTACCTCCAGTAACTTCACACATAGCATCAATAGGTGATGTATCATTGGCAACTAGTCCAGTATCACGGTCTACAGTTGGTGTACCAGACATACGTAACACTAAGGAAAACAACCTTTGATCCCATCGAAATGGTTCTCTAGTCATCTCCCATCCAGGTATAGGATTTGTCATTGGAAGATTAAATTCATCTACTACATTGGATGAATTTGATAACCGTCCACCATCTGTTATTACTACAATGATACATGGCTCCAAAAAAAATGGTGAACGACCCTGGCCATAAGTATCTATACCACTTTGCATACGATTTATATTAAGTATATCAAATACATTTTTTAGTGCTAAGCCCAAGGTAGTCATTTCAGCACAACGTAAATTTTTCAATTGATTCATAAATGCACCAATATTTTCTTTCCAACCAGCCTAAAAAGTAATTCAATTAAATATTATTTAATATGATAAAACTATTTAAGAATTAATTAAAATAACATACACAAACATTTAATACATTTTAGATACTGACAATGCCATTAGAACTGAAGTATTATAATTATTATTTATATTAATGAAACAAAATTGAAGTTTAGATTAATTATATTAGTCGTGAACATCTAGATGTACTTATTTTCTTTAACTACCATATTAATTTAATATCTACCTTAATATTGGCTGGTGGCTCTTCAAAAGTCAACAGCATATATCTATCGCCCCGGCTTTCCGAAGACCGCTGTCTTACCTAATGGAAAAAAAAAAATTTGTGAACTAATGAAAATTAGGTGTGGGAGAACAGCAGCAAACCTTAACAAAGGACTCAACAGCCCCTTTGGCTATATCCAAAAGTGTCGGTCTTCCACCCATGTAAGTCCGTTGGCACATGGAAGCCGAGGTATCAATGAGAAATACTATGATAGTCATGCCTTAGAATCGTTCGATAAATGTTATCGCACTAATATAAGTACAATGAGCATTTGAAATGCGATACGCGAGGACAAAACAGATTTTTCGTTGCAACGTGCACTATAGTTTATGCTAACTATAATGCTACCAACATATGAAACGTCACGTAGGCCGATGCTCATACGTGGAAGGCGACGGCCATTTTTCGACGTTCGTTTGAGGGATTTGTGACTAGGTGAAGGAAACAGTAATATGCGTGCACGTAAATTGACGTCCAGCAACCAACTTTTACCATTATGTGGTTTTCGGAAATGAACTCGTCAGAACGCACGTCGATTCCGTGAGAGCGCGCTGCACAACCCGTTCCTCCTCCACTTTCGATTAACCAACAAATCCGTCGCCCCGCCGCCCCGGACAAAATCGACGACTATGTTTGAACATGAAAAGCCATGTTCTCAAGATAGATGATTTGTGACTGGTTATTCAGTAGACAGTATTTTTGTTATTCATACGCATACGACTGTGGTAGTGTCAAAAATCGCATCATACTGTCATAAGCCATAGCGTTCTGAATTTTCCAATATCTCGCGTTCGTTTACCCCCTTCATGATAATACTTGTCGATACTACTACGATAATACTTACGAACCGACACCGGTATTAGGTTACCGGCACTGTACGAGTCAATGACATAATCGAAATTTTTCAAATGGGAAAAAAAAAAAATTAAAAATCTCCATCGGATGACGGTCGTGTGTGTTGCCGTAGCGGTGTCGGTGTATTGGTATTTTGCATGATAAAGATTTACTTTATCATGGTATTTGGGTTTTGGGGTGTCGAACCGTCGAGTGGCGTTGCGAACAGCAGTTGTGACAGACGGTGCTGCGGCCTGTGGTATCATAGTTTGGTCTCGAAAGCCAGACGTCGGGTAGTGAATGCTGATAATTGAATAGTGATCCTGCAAAGGCAGGCAAAGTTGCAATTGTCTGTACACTGTCGCCAGTAGGAGGTCGTACTAGTCGGTAGTTTGCGTTGGTGGTGCCTTGCTGGTTATTCAGTGGCGCTCGCTACTCGTACGCGACTCGCGGCTGCTTTATTGCTCTAGTATTTCGATTTTTCGCCGGCCGGTTTATTGTTAAGTAGTTACCTTAGGAATTAAACTGTCAAAATTCCAATTAATGATTTTAATTTATTCGCCCATTTCATGTACGTGCAATTGCAACACAATAACAGTCATGTATTTTTTGTTATTCAATGATCTGGAGAGTAGAGGTGCATTTTCGAATCGAAATTAACATTTTTTTCACACCTCTATACCTGGCCGCTGGCCACATGCCTAAGTAATAATCGTATGGTAATTTATTTTATCTTCGTAACTATGAAATAAACCATGTACGTGATCATTATTCTTATTCTAAAATATTTTAGTTCAACAACATTGTATCATTACTAGTTAAGTTAACTAGTCATAAAACTTAGGTATTTGTAGAACTTTTTAGTTCATTTTTAAAATTGCTGTAATTATTGAGTTCAATAATGTGTGATATATTATTCATTACAATTTTTAACATTTTAATAATTTAAAATTTCAAATTAATGTTATTAATTATTACAATTTTATTTTATTTATTTATCCTTCAATGTCTAGTGTTATAATTATTGAATTATAAAGTTAACTTAACCAATATTTTTAATTTTAATATAAAAATTTTCATTATTATACTGGGCATCTTGGTGTAAATAGATAAAACAAATTCTACCTGGATATCTTCTAGAGAGGTACTTAATTATATCTTTCTAATTTCTTTCTATTTTTGTTTTGCTTTATCTCAATTATTTTTTAGGGAACCACTTGAACTAAAGCCACTGAATGAAAAAAGGTTTTATCGTTTTGATTAAAAAATAAAAATTATAAGGAAATACATTTTTAAACTTCTATTTTATAAAAGTTCAGTTCTAATTTTCCAAATGTATTCATTTATTATTTATTATACATAGATCAATATTAATTATATTTTTTAAGTACTAATCATATATGTTAATTTTGAAAAATAATTATTGTTTTATTTATAAGACATTATAGTAAATACTAAATATTACTGTTTAAATATTGAATAATATCATGAAGACAATATAATTTTTTATAACCATAAAACAAAAGTTTAAATTAATATTTGTTACTGGCTTTAATATTAAAATTAAAGTTTTTATAATTTTATCATTAAGTAAATTATAAGTAATAAGTTATAATTTATTGTATAAACCAAGGATGGGCAACTGGCGGCCTGTATACCATTTTTAACTAGCTAATACTACATTTCAAATTACTCTATAAAATCAGAATAATGTTTGTAAAATATAGATATGAATTCATATCTATATTATTGAACTATTAAATATCTTAGTACAGTTAATTAAAAATGAATATCAAATGTACATTTTGTTGACTTTATTTTTCAATATTCTCAGGCCCGCTAAATTTTCACTTTTATAAAACATAGGTACTGCGTAAATGTTTAAATAATTTAAAATTACTATTGAAGATTATTGGATAAATTATTATTTTATATCATAATAATTTTGTTTGAATTTTTATCTTTGAATTAAGTTGAAATATTTAAATTTATTTTCTATAGTATCAGGTACTAATAAAATTGTTAACATTTTAATTCTTAACATAGATACATTTTGAATACTTTCTTTAATATACTATGTATAATACCTATTATTAATATTTAATAATAAGCAAACATTGTGTAATGAATGTCTTCTACGAGTCTGAGTATCAAAATTATTCGAAACATGAACAATTAATTATAAGACATTTAAAAGTAGAAGTATAGACTTCATTTAAAATATTTAAAAATCATGCTTAGCTCTATACTAGTTATAAATAAGTAATAAATAAATTGAAAGTATTTTGATTCTTTGTATTAAAAGAAAAATAGGTAACATTTCAACTAGAATATCCATTTAGAACCATCATCAATCATAACATACATTAGTTTTAATATGAGTTATGACTTATAACTAATAAGTATCATTAATTAGATTCATAAATTCAGAATAGTCATGAATTAATTAAATTAACATGTAAATTTGCAAAGAAATAATATAAATTGGCAATTTATAAATGTTTTAAATATGCATATATATAAACAAATTATATAGTAAGTATAACTTAATTATTTTTATTGTATAATATTTAATTTTATAGTCCTTGGTTAACATCAATATTTTTAATAAGATATAATAGTATACAATATAAATCACTAATCAGTAATCTCAATTTTTTACTACCTGACGGCTGGTACTGAAATTATTTGAGTTCTAATTCCAATACATACTGCTCATAAATATTACTTAAAATAATTTTGAATTGGAGTTCAATACTAATAAGAAAAAATAGATGATATAGTATTTTTAAAGTTTAATAATCTATATACTCTTAAATGTGTACCTTATGTATTAGTTACATCTTACATAGGTATAGTTAGTGTACAATTTACTCTTATTCATATATATTCTTGACTTTTTGAACTTAAAATAATATGTTCAATATGAATATTTTAAATTTTTCTAACTTTATGTTTATTAAAAATAATTTTTTTGTTAAATTCATTAAAATAGATAACAATGGCTTTTCAAGAATCCAATTATACAGGCTATTGGGGTAAGCCTACTGCTACCATTGATTGGTGTGAAAAAAACTATGAAGTCAACTATTATATTGCTGAAATGTGTGAGTATTATAAATTATATTAGTGATCAATTTTTAATAATTTTTATAATTTTCAAACAGGGAATACTGTTAGTAATTTAATGATGATATTACTTCCATTATGGGGTATTTGGGACATGAAAAAACAAAAATTTGCTCAAAGATTTTTTTTTTGTTACTTGTTCATCACAGGTATGTAAAAGATTACAGTATTTTTTAAATTCAGTTAAAATAAAAGAAATAACCCACTTTTATTGTTTATCACTAATTACTTATCTTATATAGTGGTTGGTTTTGGCAGTTGGGCATTTCACATGACACTTTTGTATGAAATGCAGTTATTTGATGAGTTACCAATGGTTTGGGGAACATGCTATTGTGTTTACTGCTTGTAAGCTTTTCAAAATATATTTGTAATTTAAAATGTATGATTTAATATACATATTTTACAGGTCAATAGTAAAACATGATATGAGATCAAAGAGTATTCCAAATAAGTTATTGTTATTAGCATTAATAATAATAAGTATTGGTTTTGCAATTGTTTATCTTGCTTGGCCACAACCGTTATTGCAACACTTTTGTTATGGTATACTAGTGGCTATATCTTTAGCACAGGAAATCAAATTAATATTAGAGTTCAAATGTGGTGTTTGTAAACGCATGTTTATTGTTGCACTAGGATTATATCTATTTGGATTTTTTTTGTGGAATATAGATAATATATTTTGCAAGAATCTTACGTAAGTATCTTATAAATTATAATATTTTACATAATATATAGGGTAACCAATATATAAGGGATGTTGTACAAAAACATAGTAAGACACCCAACTTTTTAATTTCTTAAGGACCATAGTCCATAGAACCATTAGCCCTCCTTGTGGTCTTTTGGTTTGTAGGTTTTTTTTGGAACTATTGAAGGGCGAAGGGTTAAACATATAGGTAGTATATGTGTGTAGGCATGGACAATACTGTTAAAATCAATGTCACCTATCTGATTGCTAGCATTACTGGGGGTGGTAAACAATTTTACCACACCATACCATGGACACTCACATCACATTGTATAAATATAGAATTAATCTATTGTACTTAATATTTTTGTAAAATTAATGAGTTAAACAATTTTTTTGTTTTTTTTATTATTAAACTAAAATTTATACAATCTGTACATAAGAAAAAAAATACTATAAGATAATGAATGTTTTTAAATTTAATAAAGTGGCTTGAGGGAAGTTAAAAAATTTAATTTTTAAATAATTTCTGGGGTCCTCGGCTACCGTAACACATAACATACATCAATATGCAACGAGTATTATTACATTAATGTTGGATCATTATTGCTATTATTATTTTTTTTCATATAGTTTATCTTATCTGTATGACACGAATGGCAAGATGTAATGAAATTATAATGTAATAAAAATAATTAAATAATTATTACAATATTGATTATGACAACATGAAACATTTTGTAAAAAAAAATAAAAGCTATTCGAAAAACATTGGTATGGGGTTGGGGTTTGTGATTTCTAAATATATTTCATCGGGTTATCCGTGTTTTACAAAATTTTAAGAACTGCTGTTAGTATTTATGTTAAATAATTGTAAACCTATAAAATTTAACTTTTATTTTTTTTTTGAATACAGGATTTTAAGGGAACAGATTCCAGTATTCTTTCAACCATTTACACAAATGCATGGTTGGTGGCATGTATTTGCAGGGTATGGAGTTTATATTCAAGTTCTATTTTGGTAATATTTTTTAAACGCTAAGAAATTTAATTGTTTGTTTAATAAATTATTATTCTATGTAGTATTCATAGCACGTATGACTACCATAAAAAGTATCGACAATCAAATGTACTTTTACCAGAGCATATGTACTTTAGTATTCGTTGGCAAAAAAGTACAAAAAAATATTGATTATTCAATGTAGATCAATATCATATGAGATGTTAAGTATGTTTTTATTATATTATACTTATTGTTTTGAAATCAATATAATTATCTTATTGTATACTATAAATTCCAAATATCGCTTAAATAAGAAGATATACTATAAAATGTTAATTCCTTTAAAGTTATCCATTGTTACACAAATACTAATTTGTTAAAATTAATTTTTCTCTTTGTTTCATACAAAATGCATTTTGATAAATGTTATGTAGTATATTTGTATGATGATTACCAAGGAATCCATCTAAGAAAATCCAGATGGAGTATTGATTACATATTTTATAATATCATTCATATTCTTCTCTTGGTTCCATCTGTTTAGGATGTTGAATATCATGTTAGCAATGCTGTCCTTTTCTTTGATGTTTTATTATTCCAATCGCAGATATTCTGTAGTCAAGATATTCATCTTCATCTCGCACATTTTCCTTCAATCTTTCTATGTAATATAAGCTAGAGTATTTTGTGTTGTTGATTATTCCTCATAATAGATTTCATGTATTCTAGCTTACAAGCTTTTACTGATGTCAAAAGTGTTTCTCTTCCCATAATTTTTTGATTTGTAATAAAATCTGTACTTGACATTTTTAGCATTTATTTGTGTATGAGTGCATTTCATAAGCTTCAATTTCCTTACATGTTTACATTGTTAACTCTGTTAGTGTCCATGCTTCGATTCCATATATTAATACAATAAAGAATATAATACTACTGTGAAAGTCTAATTATTTTACCTTTTAATGTTTAATTAATTACTATTAAGTATTACTACATAAAATTTTAGTATTTTAAGTCATAGATCTCCAAAAAAATCAACTAAAAGTTATACATGATTTAAAATGTATTATGTAGAGGAAAGTTGGTTGGTACTTTTAACTTTCTCAGTGGACGATTTATATCTTGTATATCTATGTATGAATTTAACATGTTGTATTTCATAATTATGTAAGAAGATATTTTGTAAAATAGATGATAATTTATTTTTCATCATATTCATCACCATTCATCAATCATAGCATTAACATTTTAATTTGAGCATACAACGACTGCACTAAGTGTACATAACTATTTATACATTGATATCACCTATCTCATTTAAAGAAAATATATTGTTATTTATTGTATTAATTTATGAATACATTTTATTTTAAAATCTTAATTATTTAAAATATATTGACTGATATGAAAAATAGTGCTGAATTATATGTATACTGTAATATTAGATAGTTTTAAAAATTAATAATTGTTAAAAATATAATATTTAATTAATATTTTGATGAATTATGATTATATAAATATTATGCATTAGTATACTATATATATTATACATATTGTAAAAACATGCAATTAAATATTTGCATTTTTTATTAAATGTTTAGTTGGTTTTTACTTTTTTTCTGATTCTTTACAATGATTTGGTAAGCATTTTGGTGTTTTAACTAATTGGTTGTTTAGAATCAGTTTAATTAATTATTTATGTTTATTAATCGTTAAATAGTAACATTCATAATTGTGAATGCTTTCATTAAATATATTTCCATTACTATATAATTTATTTGTGTACATTATTTTGTTTATATTTAGAGGTTTAAAATGATAAACATAGGTATGAATACTAGCATTTCAAATACTTGACTACTTATTAATATTTTTGAGGTTTAAGCAATTTTAATAATTTTTTTTAAATAATAGGTATGGTTTTCTACTAATAGATATTAATAATGAAGAAATTTACTGTTGAATTATCTAAATTATATTATATTTTAGTAATGAAATTGATGTTCTTGCATATTATTGAAATAATTTAAAATTGCTATAAATTTTACTAATCATTTATATTTGGCAATGAAATAAAGCGTTATATATAGGTAGCATTATTTGAATTGTCTTGTTTTAACAATCTTAAGATTAAAGAATTTTTGATTTTATGGTTACAATTGAAACAAAAGCTAAAAAGTTAGTGTGTATCTTGTATAAGTTACATATATTTATAAGTGTAGTAAGTCATTTTACCATTATGGAAAAAAACTAGTTGTATATTTAATTTTCACTGTAAATCATTTTGGAATTAGGATAGTAAAATCAATTTATAAAACTGTTTAAAATTTATTTACAAAATACAAACAGTTTAAGTTTTATAACAAGATATTTATATATCAAAAAATTTTAATAAATAGGTATGTATATAAATTAACTCAGTAAAAATTATACTCTTAATATTAGATTACAATATGTGAGGCTCAGAGTAAAAATGGATTAGAGTATTGTATTAAGTCTGAACTTAAGATCAATAGATTTTATCAATTTTGTGGTCCAAGTAGATGTATTTTATGAATTTTTTTTAATTTTGATTGTATAAAATTTTCTATTTTAATAAAAAAGTATACAAATATGATGAGTTGAAGGTGTTATTTTGATATCTTTTATAATTTTTTGAAAATGATTAATTTAAATTATAAAAATATATTTATTATATTATATTATTGTATACAGTTATCGATTTTTGTTAAATTATGTGAGCTCATTTATTTTTTATTTAATTGTTAAAGACACTAAAGTACAAATTTCAAAAATAAATAAAATATTCCATTTTTATTCTGTTCACCCCTCAAATTGCTGAGCAAAACAATTTTGTGCTACACAAAATAAATATTGAATAAATAAAAATAATAAAATATTTACAAGGACTTAACTATTAAGTAAAAATACCAACGGATGTTTTAAATCGGGTAATAACAGTATTACATTCTTATTAAATTAGTTATTCGGTCACACGAATGTACATGTTTTGCCTATCCAAAACGCCGCGTGATATAATAATAATTTGAATCAATAGAATTTCATTTTTACGTTGCAAACAATTTTGGTTTAACTAGATTATAAAATTTGTTACATTTCAACATTAATTAAAACTTCAACCGTTATTACATAGAACTGGCCTATTTCATGACTACATAATAGTGAATTATATTATGATAAAAATTAAATAATAACAAAATTATCTAGTTTTGATTGTTATCATTCAGTATTTAGATATGTACACAAATACAAATAAACTTATAATTAAAATAAGCTAAAATAATAAATTGTCTAATCATTTTTTTTTTACAAAATTATATGTAAAGGTAATCTAAATAATTCAAATTAAATAAATCACTAATAAATATATAAATAACGCATAACAAATATGAATACATTTATAAAATAGAATAATATTTTTAACAAAATTACGGACGACTTTTATAAAAGTATCCTGTTAATTATTGAGCACCAATTATATTATTCTTTATTTAATGCGAACGAAACGCAAATATTGTAAGTGACGATTAAACTTAAAATACGATAGTAATAAATTATGATTGGCCATATAATAATATGCATATTACATTTTAATCTAAAAAAATCTACTGTGTACCCCTTGGTTTATAATAAGTGTTTTGTGTTTTTTTATTTTTTAAAAAATGTCAACTAAATAACAAAGTATTGTTAAATATTAGAGGTCAATTGTATCGAAGTATGTTTTGTGTACCTACGAAAAGTATTGGTGCTAAAGAATCTGCTGTTAACAGCGCATGAATTCATGACAATAATATTAATATAATAATACGTTTTATGCGCACCAATGAAAATAATAATAATAATAATGATAATAATAATTCCGTATCAATGACGTAGGTATAGGTATAAAGTATGATGTGTATTATTATAATATATACACGCGACACCAACGATGTCGTCGATTAGCTGTTTCGTCTGGCCTGAGGTCCGGCCGTCTTGGACGCGAGCAGTTTGTTCAGTGCCATGATGCCGGCCAGCGAGTTGTGAATGTAGCCACCGGTGGCGGTTGCATGACTGTGCTGTTGCATGACGTGCTGATGCGCCTGCACGGCCATCATCTTCTGCGTCTCCCGCTTCACCTGGTACTTGTGCAACTGGAACCCGGCCACGATGACGGACACGATAGCTGAACCGGCGAACATGACGAACAACGCGCCGAACCCGTGGACAGGCATGCATATGCCGTACACCACGTCCTCGCGGATCCGTCCCTGGAATATGGTCACCGCGTCGCCGTCCGTCTTGGTGTCCGGTGTGAACGCCAGGTCCGATTGCGATATGACGTCGTACAGACCGCTCACGCCCACGTCTGCGTTGCCAGCGTCCGACACGTTGACGGATCGCCGGCGCCGGCGCCTCTGCGAAAATCCGGTGGTTTCGCCCGTGGTACTGTTGAGCTGCGCGGTTGACCCCTTTGATTTCTCGTCGTCGCCCTCGCCGTCAGCACCGGTCGTCGTCGCGGCCACCGTCACCTGATCGGGTTCGTCCAGGTTGCGAGGTCCGTGCGGGAAACCGTCCCGGTTCAGCGGCGTCTCCTGCAACGCGAAAAATGCATTTTTTTTTTCCAATAAATCCGTACGAGAGTGATGACACAAATTACATATAGTAGTACATACGATCAATGTATACTATCGGGATTTTTACGATACATCATTTATTATACTCTTGACGCGGCTTTTTAGACACTCAAATACAGCGCGGAGCAATGATGTTATTATTTAAAAACGATGACGTTTGTTTTCTGCAGTCGTCAAAAATATGAATAGGAAAATACAACAACATGAAAATCCCATTTTGTGGTATCTAATCAGAACTTAGACATGGTATCCAAAATATAAATGTTATCATGATACAATTATTTCGTTTTTAATTATTTCGAAATTTCCAGGTAAATTAAAAAAAAATTAGGGAATTAAAATGTTGCCGAAAACCGGAAACTATAGATATTTGCTTTAAATAATCTTACATTTAGTATACGTGAAATATTCATGAAAATTCTATGTACATTGTACAGCGTTTCGTAATCAACGCTTTAAAAAATGGGAATATTTTAAGTATTTTTATGGGTTTTCAAAAATATTCTTGGGTCTTGCGATCTTAATACAAGCATAATACATAAAATATCGTTATTTCTTTATTAAAGACGTGTGACGTGTATGTTACAAATATATTAAATAAGAAGTAAAGAGCGTACCTATAACACCACCGTTGTAAACATTTTTTTATCGATCCGGTTTAAGGTTCTCACACACTGCTGCGGTAATCGATACGGTATCGGTACGGTACACTATTTTTACATGTACCGTACCGATACCGTATCGCGTACTGCAGCAGTGTGTGAGAACCTTTAGTCTCGAATAAAGAAGAAGACAAATAAAAATATATACGTGCTGAAAAATGTTTACTTTACCTTTTGAGGAGATTGCTGCTTGCTGTGACTCGCAGTCCCGAACGGAGATTGTAACGCCATTTGCGCTTGGGCGCTCGGTTGGTCCGTGCTGATGACTACGGATTGCACATAGTCCAATTGTTCATTCTGTTGGTCCTTCCGGTCTACTGGTCCATAATGGAGCTGCTGTTGCTGTTGCAGTAAGTGACCGGCCGACGACCGTTCGTCCGTCTGACAGTGATCCAGGCACCCGTGGCGACATATTTCCACCTTGCACCGGATGTGCACACTAAGTGCATCCGGAAACTTGAACGCGTGGAAGAACGCATACGTGATCACGGACGCCCTTTCATCCGATGTCCGAGCTTTCAAGAACCCACTAATCATTTTCGGCCGCAACACGCACCCTTGGTCGTCAGTCAACTGAATAACGTGCCCGCCTCCATCGGACGCTGCGCAAGATTTCACTCTCATGTCGAATTCACCTGTACAGATAACATGACAATAATGTAATTATGTTCAACGGGAATAGGTATATCAATATGGAGTATAAGATCATGTGCACGTTCATTTTATATATATCTAACGAGATCAATATTTCTCTAAAGCTCATAAAGAGTTACATAAGAGTTACATAAGATGGATTTATCATTTGGAAACAGCCGCCATCTTAGTACATTATTATTATTATTATTATTATTATATATACCTATTCAACGGACGATAAGTTCTTTAACAGAAAAGATAAAAATATACAATAGTACAATAGATTAAAGAGCAATTTCATAAAAACATAAAACAGAATAGAACAAAGTAAAAATCATAAGGGTAGTTTTCCGAAACAATAGTAATAATTAAAACAAAAATAAAAGTAATAGGTAAACGAACAGTAAGTAAAAATATTAATACAGTATAAAAAATGATTCAAGATTAGAGAAAACATAGAACAAAGTAAAAATCATTAGGGTAGTTTTCCAAAACATTAGTAATAATTAAAACAAAAATAAAAGTAATAGGTAAATGAACAGTAAGTAAAAATATTAATATAGTATAAAAATTGATTCAAGATTAG